>WMED01000681.1:5725-32282 GCA_019650415.1 Pipa parva
GCAAAATGAGAAAACAAATCGTCCTAAAACTTTTATTTCTTTGTCTTAGTAAAATAAGATGCAAAACAAATAAAACCTTTACATTCATTGCAAGATCTGCATATCCTGACAAGCATCCCGTTTACCATGACCTTGTGATTATAACCGGGCAGTCTCACAAAAACAACAAAACTACTGACAAAATACTAGTTTCATTAAAGGACTAGGCATTTTTTTTTTTTAAACTAGTCCTTTAGTTTCCCTAAAAAGCACGACCCCCCATCTCCACCAGTTCACATGTAGTATGAAATCAGTATATACTGTGTTAGCAGAAAAAAATAAGGCCACAAATGACTATAACTGACACACACAAAAAGTTACTGAACTTAACAAATCATGTCTTGTGTTTAAAGTTCTTTTCTCTAAATACAAAGTTTACAAACACACACACACACAAAACTCCACAATCAATGATCATTATAACAATAACCTTACCCTTTTAAGCCATCTAAAATGTTTGTAAATATCAATTTCAATATCCATGCTTGGTGTCCATATCTCCTTTACAGTCAATGTCTGGTTTTTTTAAAAAAGTTTCCTATTCTTTTGTCCGCAGCTCTTCTGCTTGTTGTCTTCCCAATTCGAAAATGCCTTGTTATGTTTCTTTTAAACACAAAATATCTGGTCACATTGTACAGTCTCAGTTCTGCCCTGCAGGCGGGCTCTGGAATCATTTAAACTACTGCACAACCAACAGCATCCACTTTAAAAGAAAGTATTTGCTTGTCACAACTGATCTACCTCCCCCTAATACAGTCTTTTAAATTCTAACAAGTATTATTATGGGACCAGTTCTGTAACCACCTACATTCTCCCTTTACAAAATCTGAACCTCCTTGTAAATGCAGACCCTGGCTAATGGGAAAATCTAAAATCTAAATATTGCCAAGTAGTCAGAGGGAAACTATTTTCCAGCAATGGGATTTTTTTAAAAGGGGAGAGAGAGAGAGAGAGGCTGGAACTCATTATTAAGAGACCCCTGCTTCCTGTCTTATACTCTGTTTAAAAGCAACTGCTACTTCTTTAGGCAAAGTATGTCAAACACATTAATTGCCTCTCTGTGGTTGGGGGGGAGACAGGGCTTATGGAAATTGACACTGATCCTCAAGAATAAAAAGTGTGTTGCCTTTATAGTTAACAAGATATCTGTAGGAAATCTTACAAGCAAAGCTTAGCCTTTTATTTTAATATTTTATTTTAAATGTAAAAATATTTGGATGACTAAATAGTTGAAAACATTCCACAGAGACAGTCATGTCTGTAAATCTGTAGGTTGTTTTTTTTTTTTTTTTTTTCTTAATTGATTTTCATGCTTAACAAGCGCCGTAATACTGGTAGGCAGAGCCAAATAATCCAGGACTGTGTTTATGAGATTTGATACTACGTGAATATCGTCATTAATAAGGGATGCTAATCGGATTCAACCCTTTGTTAAAGCGAGATTTCCACTGTTGGAGGGAATTTGCGTCACTTCGGGTTTCTACAACTGCAGTCGTTGCATATTACCTACTCCTTATTCACTAAGCGATGGATTCTCATAGCAAAGAAGCAAACCGTGTTGGACACGGTTTATGGCGTATTGCGATGTAAGTCTGACATGTGTCTAAGATAGACGCAAATTTGCCACATCACAGAGTTTGCTGAATATGCGGAGACTGGTAAGCGGCGAATTAATAGACCTTTACGCGAGTGTTCTGGCTTATATGAATAAGCCCCTCAGTGTTCTTTTTCATTACCACCACTGGTATCAGATGGCCCTTTTATTTAAAGTGCCTGTCAGCAAGAATGGTAAAAAAAAAAAAAAAAAAAATCAGCGTGGATAGCAACAAGAATAGCAAAAAAAAATGGTATTATTAGCAACAAAAAAGCGATAATCTAAATGTAGGAAAATGCTGATAACATCCCAATTATTGTTGTTTCAGAAATATAAGCTAGAAACTACGCTCTGAAAAAAAGTATGATATTTTAAATTTAAAAAGTACATTTGAATATAATAGCACTGGATGGCTTTCTGATTATATAAGGAATTAAAGATGTCTGCAATCAGCAAAGAGATAAACACAAAGTTATAAAATCCCAGAATCTAGTTTCAAATATCACATGACACAGACCAACATAGGAATCAGTCTCGACACCAGTCCAAATAGGAATTTTTAACTTTCTTGGCGCGAGAGGTCCTTTAATGCCTTTGCAAGGTGGACTGTAAATACATATACTGCTATATTTTTCACCAGGGGTAGAATAAATTCAATTTTTGAATCCATTGGATTCCCTCTGGTTTCAGGGCCAGGTTGCAATTGTAGTTACTTTGCAACAGCAGTTGGGCGCAGGCTTAAAATATCTTTTGTCTCAGAGAACACGTCTACATTTATAAACAAATGAAAGTTCTTTAGGACTTTAATTTAAATAGAGATTAGCCCTAGAGATATGTTCCGATGCAGCTGTGCCTCTCACAGTTAGGCTAATTTATATCAGGCAAGAGATGTAATACAATCCCCTTTTACAGGGTACAGACAGGGGCAGGTTGGCAGTTTTTTCTTTCCACTGGGATCAAATTAATCTTAGTGGTCCAGATATCAAGCTATCAGTAGCTTAATACATCCGCTGTATAAATAGGCAGGGCTGCAAGACTCATTACTATACACAGGGGAAAAACATCATACCGAAATATCTCCGCAGCTGCCAAACCTTTAAAGTAAAGAGTAGCCAAATTGTTTGGTTTTTTCTTTTAGGGGGAGATTTTAGTGTGATTTACCATCTAGTCAGCCCAAATTGGTATGTCTATTGCCAAAGTGCTGCCAGAAATAGGAAAGTGATTTAAATCATCGCAGATGATTTTGCAGGTGACAAAAGTTGATATGGGCCAATGTGGTCATTATAGTCATGTGGCATACTGACAGCTGAGCCTTCTCGGGGGTAGCAGTGTTAAAGGAAACCGTATAAATTGACAAGCGGTTTGCCAAACACTTGCCTGTCATGTAACGGTCATTCTGTGAAATTCTGCCTCATTGGTAACATGAGGGTAGAAAATTCCCTTTTAGTTAAATACACATTGGCAAGCAATGATCCAGGGAAATGTAACCGAGCAGTTTTCCTGCAGTTTACTTGTCGGTTGCAGCGGGGTAACAAAGGGGTTTGCAGGACCCAAGGGGGGCCCACAGCCAGTTCTTTTAGACCAGGGTATAGAAGGGAGTTGTGCTGCAGGAGAGAGGGGCTCCAGTTGTAAATTCAGCTCCGAAGCCTCCAATCAGTACCCATAAAATGTAAATTGCTGCCCCACCCCATATGCTGTCAGATGAACCCCCTAAAGTAGTACCGACAGCTGTCCTGTACATGACTCGTATATGTAACACACACACACACTGAAATACTGGTTTTGAGAAAGAATGTAATACACTGTGTCTAAAGGAATTAAAGGCACATTGGAGATTTAGATGGTTATTGGAAAAAGTGCGAATTCGCCTTTCGAAAGTGAATTTGCATCCCTTCGGGTGGCTTCCCATGACAGTTTCACCCATAGTAAATTTGCAACCGCATCAGTAGCAGTCTATTGTGTAGTGTGCAACCAGCGACAGCTGGCAAATTTGCCACGTCACACAATATGGAGAAGTGGCAAATTCACACTTTAGCCAATCACCCCCTTAATAATTATTATACCAGGTTCAGACGGGAAAATTGTGCTCAGCAAGTCCGAAAATACAGGGTTGCAAAAACACATTGAAGGTAAAGACTATTGGCTGTGCAATGACACCCTAGCGTTTCATGGAGAGGAAGACGCTTATTTGCTGTGTTATTTCAACCATGTAATGCACAACACGAAAAATGCAACGGGATTAGTAGACATATAGACATAGATATAGACATGCCCTGTTGCCTAGTTGTGCTTGTTGCATTAGACAGACCACTGACATAAGTTATGTAGCTGTACTGGATTAATAGCAGTCTCTCCCTGTCTATATATCCAACCTGCCCATGTGTTAAAACAATCATTACGCGTGGCTTTCTTCTAAATGCAGCCTTTACAAATTCATTCTCTCTTTTACAATCGTCTGAAAGCAGCAAGCACTTTAAAATTTGTTTCATGCTAAATTATTTCCTAATAATACTCTAAGAATAAAACTCTTTATCAATAGTGTACTATCCGTAGAGATGTTAGGCTGAAAAATTGACAAAAAAAAAAAAAAAATCCCCTGTTCATTACTGTCTCTTCTTTACAAAGCTGACAGTGGCTCCCCCCCCCCCCCCCCCACATATTTCTAGGGGAGAGGGTGGTGTTTACAATGAAATGCAGCTCTGAGAGCTGGCTGTTTGTTTGTAAAGGTAAATGTACTGCAGCATTAACCTTTAAACACAGGATCAAGTCCACATGGAATGCAGTTCACCACTTAACATGAATGTGGTAGTTAATTTACTGTTATGTTAACCTATAGAAATTCTCTGGAAAGCACTGTGATCTTAATGACTGGATGTGGGACAATCCTGACTGCGTTTTGATGCACATGAATAAACTCAGCAGGGAGGGCAGGAATTGAAGGGGGGGGGGGGGGGGGGTAGATAGATTTGATTCGCCTAAACTTTGCAAACAAAGCAATGGAATGGTTTAAAAAATTGCTGATAAAGATGATAATATATTGCCAATATTTCAGCAGCGTTAACAGGTTGAAAAACGTTTCCACTTTTGTCAATTTCCCCCTAGATGTGAAAATTGGTCTTTATTTGCTGTCAGATGGAATGAGGACCTCCAGTATAAAGCTGCGCAATAAAATTTTATTAAATGTGTGATGAAACCCACTGGTTCTTTAGAAAGTCCCATGAAACCCATAGTCTTGCAACGTCTGATGGAGTCAGTGATAGGAAATACTGCTTACGGGGAAATGAAATCCTACTTGCAGTTATAGTTTTATTTATTTATAGTTTTGAGTTTTACTCTTAGAGTATTATTAGGAAATAATTCCTAATATATTCTCGATTTAAAGGGTATGAAAAGTTTGAATAAAACATTATTTCTATGTCACATGTTTAAACAGCCTTGCTCCCCAAGCCATTCTGTGCACAGGCTCTTCCTGTATAATGCTGATAAGCCCCACCTCCGAGTGACATCACTCACTATTCAGAGAGCAGTTTCTTGTGTGGAATCCCTTTTTCCCTTCTCCTTATCTAAAAAGTCTGTTCCTAACCCTGAGCATGCTCAGATCAAAGCTGTTCCACTGCCTCTGCAGTCAGCTGTGGAGAGAGGATGTCAGGGAAATGAGGGGGCGTGGCTACACACAGCAGGAAACTCATTGAGAAAGGAGAGAGGAAGTCAGGGAAAGGAGGGGGTGTGGCTACACACAGCAAGGAAATCATTGAGAAAGGAGAGAGGAAGTCAGGGAAAGGAGGGGGTGTGGCTACACACAGCAGGGAAATCATTGAGAGGAAGAAAGCAGTTACAGGGGGATATTGAGCTCTGCTGAATTAAGAGGTGAATCAGGATGTTCTTAATCATTTTATTGCTTGACAATAGGTAAATGTGGCTTTCTTTATAGACAGGGTTTACTTACCCTTTAAGGAACTTCCATCTTGTCCTTGTCTCTGTGACATCTGGCCTACTACAGACTTAGTTTACAATTTTCTGCAGATGCCATATAAATATTTATATTTCCTTGTCATTTTCCAGTATGACTCCGTTTATGTTACGTGTCTAGGACAGGATATGAACTACCATCCATAAAGATAATATTATTGTTGATTCTTTGGTTAGCGCTGGGATGGAAAGGGAAGGGGGATTCCGGCGTCCAATTCTACCAACTGTAAAAGATTTGTATGTTCTTCCAGTAATTGCCTGGGTTTATAGCACACAATACAAAACTACACTGATTGACTTCTCACTAGAATCCGCTTTGGTTTGTCTGTGGTAATACGGTTAGACTGTAAGCTCCACGGGAGCAGGGAGTGAGGTTCTTGGCTAAAAGATCTTGTCAACCAATGATGGTACTGTACTAGATAATGAAGCAAATAATTCCTATTGCAAAAAAATAATAAAATTAATAGTGGCAAATAACCACTGGAGACTGGACTGCTCCTTTAAAATTCTGTTTATACTTTTATTTCAATCTTTGTTGTAACTCTGTGGTTCTGACAAATGTCTCATCAGTTCCCTGGAATTCTGGGAGTTGTAGTTCAGAGAAAGTCAATATCTGCAAGTTGCTCCTCCCTGTTCTAGGAACTGAAATAATACATACAATAGAGTAAATATCACGCTAGTTCACTTACTAAGCCACAGTTACATAAACACAGAGTTATGCGAACAGTACTGAATACATCTCAACTGGTGCTTCTGGGTTAATGGGATGCTGTCGACAAATAATTATCTTTTTTTATTTATTAATCTTTCTTAATTAAGAATAATCAATGAACTGACAATAAATCTTATTTCTCAGTTTATTTTCCTATAGGAACGCAGTAAATCATATTAACATATGTCATTGCATTCAAACTGAAGGAAATCTAAGCTATTTGCTGTAAGCTGCTGAGTGGGTTGTGGGCAATTAAATATATTTACCAAAGCAGAAAAAATCACTGGACAATGCATCGTAAAGTATCAGTAGCTTAATGGAAAATAAAAAGTTTAGTTATCATTTAAAAGCAATCACTGAAACTCAGCCAAATACAATTATAAACATTTTTATGGAAAGAGAGACTGATTTCTCTTCCAAATTTTTATTTTTTTTCTTACCCCCCACACAGCCTAACAACATGATTTTACATCCCTATTTACAATGAAAAATTCCCAGTAAGGCTAGGTTCACACTAGTGTATTTATGTGCTGCGCTTAAACAAAATAAAAGCCGCGCCGCGAATCCCTATGGAACCCACCTGTTCCGACTACACTAGCGCAGCAAGTGAGGGAACGCTTGACGTCTCATTTTTTACTGGAGTGTGTACGCTGCACGAAGAATGCGGCCAGATAGGAGAAGCCGCAAACGCCGAGGGAGCATTCACACTGTGGGGGGAATTCACCATTCAGCGAACTGAGCTCCGAATACTTTGGCTCACTTCGCAAAAGGTGTTATGCGCATGCTGATGTCCGCGTGCAGGACATCAGCAAGCGCATAATACATTTGCAAAATGAGCCGAAGGATCTGGAGCTCACTTCGCTGAATGGTGAATTCCCCTCTGTATCGGGTAATTACAATAGTAAAGTGCATCTAGAATATACACTGGAGTATTTTCTAGATGAACTTTCCTAAATATGCAGCGCAAAAATACACTAGTGTGAACCTAGTGCTTAGCACTCCATTAGGCCATTAGATATATATGTCTGTGTATGTATATGTATATATATGTGTGTAATACTGTCGCAGACCTATTTGGGTTACAGGTTGTTTACTGTGACCATTAAACAAATTCTGAACTCACAGAAATCTCTACTTTCGGTTACCAGGAAAATGACTGCTTAGTACATATTGAGTGCGATATTGCTCTTTGTACATTTCATCCAGATTACCCAGAAAATGGCATACTGTATAACAGTGTTAACACGTAATTTCTCCAGAAACAATAAACGCTTGTACTGAATGCAGCTTCAAAGTGAAATTGCTTAAGAAGAATAATTACAAAGTAGGGTGTGCTGCTAACAGGTAAACAATATGTTCCTGTATGTGGCACAAGGAAACTGCTGAACAGATACCATGTAAAATGTCACTATATTATAGGAGGAATAAGAAGTCACAAAGGTACAGCACATGAATTAACAATAGAGCATGTTGGGATGAACTGATTTCATTCTCCATACATCATCTGACTTTGTCTCCAGCCTGACACTTAAAGGAGAACTAAAACATTACAGAGATTTTGTCTAGTAATAGTTTACATGTGCATCGGGATTAGTATACCAGTTTTAAAGGTTATAAGTAAACTCTGAAATAAAGAAAGTCCCATTTACCTATTGTCAAGCACTATAATGATTAAGAAACTCCTGACTCGCTTCTTAACTCATCAGGGCTCAATATCCCTCTGTAACTGCTCTCTCCCTCTGAACAACTTCCCTCCTCTCCCTGACTTCTCCCAGCACAGGCGACTGCACAGGCAGTCTGATAGGTCTTATCTGTAAATACTCAGGGCTATAAACAGGCAATTTAGATAAGGGGAAGAGAAACACAAAAATGGCTCTCTGTGTAGTGACTGATGTCACTTGGGGGGGGGGGGGGGGGGGGGGGGGGCTTATCAGCACTATACAGGAAGAGCCTGTACACAGAATGGATGGGGGAGCAGGGCTGCTTACACAATAGGCAAGCACTACTGATCCCAAAATCATTTTACATTTTAATGTTTAGGTTGGCTTTCTATATGTGTACATGTCAAATATAAAGTTTTATTTTAACTTTCCTATCCTTTAAGATGATGCAGCCCTATAACACTAATATTACGTGCCCTCAAAGTCGTCACTGGAGGCTGATATCTTTTAGATCAGCGGTTCTCAACCTGTGGGTTGTGACCCCTTTGGGGGTCGCATGACCATCTCACAGGGGTCGAGAAGCGTTTGCAGGTCCCTTTTATATAAGGGTGACGCGTGTACGTAATGACGTTGGGCTTCAATGTCAGGCCGTGCCGTCAGCGCCGGGGGTCGCGGATCAAAAAGGTCGAGAACCGCTGTTTTAGATCTTGGTTAGGTTTGTCCCCTTAGCCTGTGGCTCAGTTACAGTACATACCCAGCGTGCACTTCGCAGGGACTGATGAAAAGTAGGTGAACATAACCACAAAATATATATAACATTTATTGTATAATAATCATAGCAGCACCAACATTTTGTAATATATTGTTTGTATTCTGCTGCTATTACCTTACATCAATATTTTATTTTGCTTTCATCCCTTTCAGAAAATCCTTCACCCAGCGGCACAGTTTTTGTAACATTTTAAGATTATTACATTGTTGCAGCTTGTACTGCGGAATAAAGAAAGCGGTTCAGTCTGGTTATATAACCCATAAAAAGATACAGTCAGGGGAATTCATCGACAGAGGCAATCTTTCTAGCGGTCTAGTAACCCATAGCAACCAATCAGTTGTTAGCATTCACTGATATTGGGGAAACTAGAATATTTAAAAAAAACTGGATTTTTTTTAATTTTTTTTTTATATTTAACACTGGAAAATCAGTGTTTTTTAAATTAGTATTCTTGTTGGTATCACCTATTTAAAACGCTTTTATCACCATGTCAAGAGTCACTTTTTGATGCATGTTTTACATGGGGAAAAGTTTTTTTTCGACCAATCAAAACTTTTCGATTGGATTTTTCGATGGGAAAAGTAGCCATGCTTTTACATTAGTAGTTTGAGCTACTTTTTCCATCTTAAAATCCGATAAAAAAAAAAAAAAAAAAATTCAGTCGAAAAGTTTTGATCAGTAAAAATCGATTGTAAAATATCAAATGATATTTACCGATCAAACGGGAGATAAACTCAAAAAGGTAAGATCGGTCTTTTTGAGTTTAGTAAATATCACCCTTCGAAGTGTTAATAACGAAGTGTTAATAATGGCAAGCGTCCCAAGAACCTGTACCTCTGCTATATATTAACTACTTCCAAACCTTTACAAACTAAATGAATTCCTTTAACCAATGTTCAATTCCATAAATACAATCTGAGCCACAACAGCAGTGGTTCTCAACCTGCGGGTCGCGACCCCTTTGGAGGTCGCACGACCATCTCACAGGGGTCGAGAACCGCTGTGGAGCTCGAAAAGTGCTTGCAGGTCCCTTTTTGTAAGGTTCCTGCGTGGTGATGTCAGCCCTGAATGTCATCATGTGACGCGCGTACGTGATGACGTTGGGCCTGTAACGTCAGGCCGTGACATCAGCGCCGGGGGGGTTGTGGTCTCAACAAGGTTGAGAACCGCTGCACTACAGAAATATTACTGTAAACAGAAAAACACAAAGAGCTCTGTGCATATCACTCTACTCTCTAGATTATACCTATTTTTACATAATGAATGAATAAATGTAAAATATAGATATAGATACTGTACAGTATATCCCAACTGTCTAACTGCCAAGCTGTCTAACTTCTACCTGCTGAAGCGACTTTCACAAAAAAACCTAATCTAAACTATAGAGACTCGGGGGGGGGTTATTGACTAAAGTGAGAATTTGACTGTGGAAGTGAATTCTCACCACTTTTGGTGGCTTATTCCCTGATTCTCCACTTCTTATTGACTAAACATTCCCATAGCAAATTCGTGACTACGTCAGTATTCCTATAGTAAAGTCGCGGCTGTGACAGTAGCTGTCTATTGTGTAGCGTGCAAAAATACCCCCAAAACAAAACCATATTTTGACGAAATTGAGACCTTAGCGCAACTGTTCAGACTTTCATGAATAAGCCCCAGAGTGTGAATGAATGACAGTGAATGGTTGTAGGTCAGCAACTGGACCCACTGAGTTAGTGTGAATGAATGACGGGAAGCGTAGTGAAATAGAACTGGGAGCTAGGCAGGAGAATAGAATGCTTTATACATATTCCGGCACAGATGATTATACCTACAACGACATGCCTGGATGAATGGCTAGTCTGATAACCGAGGTTACAGTGGAATGCAGTGTGCGCTATCCACTTTAAACAGCTTCAAGTCTGTGTAGACATTTAATGTGCCGCTTGTAAGAAGCATTAAATAAACTGCATTAAAAACTCTCACGGTCCTGAACAGTTATTACATGCACTTGACAGTGAAGTAAGTTACTGTTTCAGATAACAAAGGGCTTTTGTTGAACTTTGCCATTGTGTTCGCTTCACTTCCCTGTTCTCACAGCCGTTATAACCTACACATGGCAATCCGCACAAAATATCACTTTATTTTCTGTGACATATATAATAATAATAATAATTGCTCTAGTCTAACCTGCAGCTAATGTGATGCAAACTTCCCCCACCTGTGGGTTGGATGAGGATGACGGGATTAATATTTCACAACGGTCATTAAATGGGTATTCCTAAATGCCACTCAAAGAGAGTGGATCATAAGTATACCAAAGCACCCACTGTTTCTGCGTTCAAATGTTGCTGATGTTATAATTAACTACATCAGTTAGAAAATGCAGGGATTTTGTGGTCAGACACACAGAACCGTCAGCATCTACTACCCCCTCCTTACAAAACTCTCCTCTGCTTCTGTACTGAGATCACCCTCCATCCCACTGTTGTAATTAAATTCCCATCTATTGAGTGAGCTGTTTTCAGGTGCTGGTTCATTACCAAATTTCTCCATTCATAATGGAACCATCCTGGCTTAGCCAGCGCTACCTTGAAATCCCCTGTGACCCGTCATCTAATGATGGGATCCCAAAAAACATAAAAAAAAAAGATCTTCTAGTAATGGATTTCAACACCGGTGAGATGCAATGCGCTAGAAACTTTCTAAGCGATACGCTAATCACATAAATTTCCCAGGATGCATTGCCTTAAGTACCCCAACCAGCTCAGTTGGTTTTGGCGACTTAGATAAGCGCGTACATGGGGAAAAAAAAAAAAAAAATTTTTATGATATTTTAAAAGAACCTTATAATGATGCTATATTCATACATAAAAGAAAGTCCTAGAATACTCGCTTGGCTTCTCTAAATGATCATTTTGAATGACGCCATCTTTTAGATATGGGAATACCTGGATTTTACTTAGTAAGAAAAAGCAAAACATTAACTGCATTAATAAATCCCTTCTTCGTACATATGTTTAGCACTCCCAACACCCTGTATGTCACTATTCTCCTCCCATCACACACTATAGGCAATGTGTGCTTGGCTATACTGGTATTTTGTATATAGAAAATAAATACCTGTCTTCCTTTGGTTGTTAAGCAGTTTCCTGCTTTCTGATGCCTTCTGTAAGACTGAAAGTGAATTTCTCTTTGCTATCTCACACTGAGTCAGCAGTGCCCAATCAATGTAAAATGTTAGGAGCGAGCGTTCCCAGCTAGCCGCATGCTCTGTACAAGCCTCTCATCTGGCTCTTTCCCAAATATAGTTGGACGTTGCACCCAAACACCTGAAGATTCCACTGCTGAAAAAAATGTCCAGTGTAAACTGCAGGTGCGCAATGACTTCCTTAGCAGTTTCACTTACCCTATTCTTTTATCAGAGCTGTTTACTCCCTCTCTCGTTTGTATTGATTCATTTTTTATATAGCGCTACTATATTATGCAGCACTTTTACATCATTCACTTCAGTTCCTGCCCCATGGAGCTTACAGTCTAGTTTCCCTATTCAAGCGCACACACACACACACAGAAAGACTGTGCTGTATCTACAGGGGACTGTGGGAGTTGTAGTCTGTTTCTTACACTAGCATTGCACTTCAATCACAATTGGAAACTAGGCAACCACTTGTGGCCAAATTCACCACAGATCTATATGTTTTGCTATTGCCTTTAAAAACAGATATATTGGTGTAAGTTTAGTGTCCTGGATGTACAGTGAATTACAGGGGTATAAAGGAAGGGCCTTTATACATTCTTTATTAATTCCATAAGTCAGGGGTATTCCCTTGGTTTTGCAAGAGTGTATAAATACCAAGCTGCAATGTTATAAACTAGTTGCAGATAAGCCTTGTGACATCACAGTGACCCCCCACCCCCCTCCACCCTTAGAGGGTATTGGCTTCAGAGATACATAACCACAAAGAGATGTCTAACCACACATTTTTTTTTTCTTGGCCCTGAAGAGGAATTAAGTGACTGATTACTCACCAAGTTGCTCTCCAGCCATTGAATCACATAAGAGGCTGTTGTGTTTGGTATTTGATTTCGTAGTGTTTCCCTTTCTGAACTCTCTACCATTTCCAGGGATATTTTCAGCTCTTCTACTAGATGCAAAATTGATATGGTTCCAAAATATTCAGCCGGAACTGGAGATCCGATTTCAAACACTCCGTTTGCATACTCGGTGACTGCTTTTGTACCTAAATCATTCCGAAGGAAGGCGTAAAGATGTTTTGGGTCAAAGTGGTTACAGGAGAATGGGAAATACAGTTATACGTTCAATACTGTAATGGGGAAACGCTAACGGTTTAAACACTGTAGCTATTTAAAAGGAAAATAAATTCTCTTTATAGGCTTGATACTATTTATTGTCCTTCAGGAACACAATAAAGTAGGAAGATATGGAGTGTACCAATTAGCTCTTCTGTGATATTTTGCTATAGCTAAGAGACTCTTAGGGGGTTAATTCTACTAAAGTCCGAATTCGACTGTCAAATTCTCAAACAGCGGATTCCTATAGGCAAAAATCGCGACTGCGACAATTCTTCCATTGTAAACTCGCGACGGTGACAATTTTTAAAATGGCAGCTCTGACAGTATTTCCATAGTAAAGTTGCAACTGCGACAATATTCTCATTATAAAGACGCGACAGTGTATTGCGACTGTCTTCAGCTGGCGAATTCATACCTTTACGCGACAATTCGGACTTTAGAGAATAACCCCCCCCCCCCCCCCCCCCCCTTAATTTCAAGAATAAGCTTGGAAGTCTCGAATTGGCTTCAAAAAACATTATGGCAAAAGAGTGTCTGAAGCAGCCACTGTTTTTTAATCTCTGAATCAGATATTGGGGGAGAGACACAGCAGAATGTGTCAGGTAAGCAATCCCAATGTTTTATTATATTAACAGTATTGTGGTTATATAAAGAGCCAGCATGGCTGATCCCACTTACAGCACCATCTAGTGGCCATAAATATATGGTCAGTGGCCTAAGAGTCTTAGCTTTTAAACCTTAAAGGACCAGTAACAACCAGGAAAATCCCAAATTCCATTTACATTGACATTTCTACATAGTACTGGTAAAATGGTATCTTGGAAGTAGAATTCCTAATTTGCATTATTGTAAGCGTTTTTCTCAAGCTTGTGGTTGAAGCCATCTTTTACCTGTTAAGTAAACAACCCCCCCCCCCCACACACACACACACCTAGTCCTACTGTTTCTTATGGAACTTTAGCTAATACATATCAATGCAGTGCCCCCAGAAAGCCCAAATTAGCTGTAATTGCGCAGAGAAAGAGACAACAGAAAGCAATAAAAATGAAGGAATTATATTCTAATAAGGTAACATTTACATGTACTGTACAGAAATAATTGCCATGTCAATACAAATAGCAACTGCTTCTCATTTTACTTGTCTCTTTAATAACATTGCACCTATTTCCAGAATGTTATCATTTATTTTTTTCTTACTAACCACTAGATGTCCCCACAACATTACATTTGTTAATGTGCATATTTAAATTTTATATATATATATATAATATAGTCACATAAAAAAAACATTTAAAAGAGAGATATAGTCGCAGGCTGGCTGGAGAGAGCAGAGGCTTACCATTGCCCCCTCGGTCCTCTGACCAGCCAAGGATATGTAAGCGGTGCTCAGTGTAGCTTGCAAGCGTGGTTCTGTGCCTAAGCAAAACACATTTGGAGTAGGGTGGGCAGTGCTGTGCTCTCCATTTCTGTATTAATAAAACTAATAACTTAACAACCAAAACTGAGACCCCTGTGCAGGAACAGCACTGGACCCCTTTCCTCCCTGCAGCACAGCCCTCTTCACCCCCCCCCCAGGCCAAATAAAACTGACCAGGACCCAGGGGGGCTGGGTAACCTGTATCAAGCCAAGAGCTCAGCCTCAGTCTGCAGCTGGCACAAGCTCCCTGCCAAGTCAGGAAAGTGTTCATTTAGCCAGTCACGTGCTGGATGGCATGCTGAATGCCAGCCAGCCTGCGACTTTATTTACCTTTTAAACTGCACATTATGATTTCTAGAACTAAATACTTAAGGTAGGCATTCTATTTCCTTTCCTTTATTTTTCTGTAAGGAGTAAATATTTGCTTTCCGCCCTCCTCTCTTTATCCTCAACAAATTTTATGAAAAAAATATGAACAATGACGGCATTCGAGAGACAGATATGTATTGGGGGTTTGTAAAACTTCATAGTTCATTGGCCCCAGGCATAAATCACAGGGCCCACTATAAACTGACAAATGGACCTCTGTCTCAACATGACAAAGTATGATTTTACAAGCTACAGTTACAATGCAAACTACCCATTTACACTGTGCAGCAGACCATTTAGATTCATTGGGCAGTATCCCACATGGTTTGCTGGTCCCCCCTGTTTTACTGAGCAAGCTGGGTCCCCTACAGCAGTTCTTCTGGGCCCTGGCCTACTAAATATACCCTGCCATGTCTACTAAGTTAAGACTAAGGGGGTAATTCAGGAAAGTCCGAACTTACCTGTTGATCCTTTGATTCCCTTCACAGAGACTGGTATCCGCTCCCTGCACTCCTGCACTCAGAGATCAGCGAATGCTTTCAAGGTACTTCAGTTCACCTCGCGACCACTCGAGTCGCCTCGCCGAAGTACCTTTAAAGCGTTCGCTGATCTCCGAGTGCAGGGAGCGCATACCCGTCTCTGCGAAGGGAATCGAAGGATCGGCAGGTAAGTTCGGACTTTCCTGAATTACCCCCTAAGGGCCTTATTGACTTAAGTCCAAATAGTTGCATAAAGCTCTGAATTTGCATCTGCTCGCCTCTTCCCTATGTTTGCTTATTCAACCAACTCTACAATGTGGCAAATATGCAACCAATTCGGCAGCTGCAATAGTTGTGTTCTTATGGAGCACTTTGCAACACTTTTACTGCATGTGCACAAGTACTTCTACTACTACTAACTAAGCGGAGGAGTGTGTAGAATGAGTGAATGCGACTAGGTGTACTGCTCGGAATTCACCCATTTGTCTTCGCCACATCAGAGTGGAGAATGGGGTGCTGATGGCAGGGCTCTGTGCTTTACTTGTATCCGACTGACTACGTCAGTCAATGCACCCAACAGCAATAGCCACTGCCCCCATGATCAACAAGTCTGTTTGCCGCTTAGTCAAGAATTAGTGAATTTGTGACTATTTTGGAGATGTGACTCAAACTGTAGCAAAGTGAATTCGACAGGTGAATTCTCCCTTTAGTCAATCAGCCCCCAAACCATTTAGAAATGACAGTATAGTTTGCAATTTATCTTGTAACTGGTCCAACACAGATTTGATAGGATCCAGAATAGAATCTGCATTACATTTACCAGATTTCCCTGCCTGTTGGAGGATGCTGGGATTTATAGTTTAGCAAAAGCTAAAGGCTAGGCATACCTGTTTTCATTTAATACTAACAAACAGAAAAGGTAGTCAAACAAAATATCCCATTATTAGTTTTCATTTTAGCTTCGCACCAATGTACTAAATCGTATTTGTATTTCTTAAAAGCTGGTCTTCGGACTCCAGCGTCACTGTTGATTTAAGGGACTAGTTTAAACAAAGCACGTGAAGGTTATTCTTTTGAAAACATGTGATTTTGGGCATGCTTTCCCAATGAGTACTGGTGCCGAGAGGAAAAAAAATTCTCTACCTGGGATCCTGCTAATATGTATGAAACCTTCACCGCCTCTCAGGCTCCACTCGGATTAATAGCAGAAGTGTGTTACGACTGATTAACTTTTGGCCTGGTAAAATGCAAAGCAATGCTACCTTCAAATTCCGCAGTCAGTCAAGTCTGACGCTGCAGCTGGTGAACTTAATTAACCCAGGCTTGTTGTGTACCAATAAAAAGAGATCTGTATTTTTGGTATTTTTACTAAGCAAGTGGCAGTGTGGTGCCGTATTTATCTTAAACCACACATGGACATGCATTTAATTCCTTACTTCCTTGTTGCAGTACAGCCTAAACCAGTGAAGGCAAACCTATGGCTTGCAGAGCCCTCTCTGTTGGCATGTGAGCTGTTGCCAAAGCTGCCTTCAGTACAGGCCACGGACCCAATCCGACAATTCTCAGGCCGGATCCGTGGCCTGCACTGAAGGAGCGCTCGCTAGCAGGGTGCTCTCCTCCCCAGACGCATGCGCGCTCCTCCCCCGATACAGGCGCGATGATGTCACTCATCAATGCCGGCACTTCGGGGGACGGCGCTAAGTGAACGACGTCACGGTTTTCCACCACTGGCTTAAACCCTGGCTCTGTTGGTGGCATTTTACTAGAGGGCACTGCACTATTTTTGTTGTCAGCTTGCTTATGTGTTCTGATGTTCACCTGTGAGGTTTAGAAGGGAAAAGGGCATCTCACTGCCTCATTGGTAAACAGTTATTTGGTTCCACATAGTGCTTAGGAGTCCCTGCTGGTTTCATTTTTGCCAGGGCCAGTGTTAGGGCACGGTGGACAACTACCCAGCTCCTTTTAAGTCAGGGGGAGGGATTAGGAGAGGTAATACTGAGGCCCTAATCAGAGAATTGTAAACTAGGATACCTCTGCTGTCAATGTATTCACCCTACAAGTAGTTAGCATTTCTCCCTATTTAATCAAAGGCTGGATGTCTTTAATGTCCCCTTTAACCAGAACTCTCTGCTATTAGGATTCCCCAACAAACTGAACTGTAGTAGTTTCCATGAATAACCTAGAGAAAAACTCACAGAGGTTACAGTGGCAATATTTCCAGAGGTCTAGTAACCCATATAGTGACCAATCAGCTGTTAGCATTTATTGGCATATGGAAACTAGAATTATGAACGTCAACTTCTGATTGGTCGCTATGGGTTACTAGACCTTGGGATGGATTGCCCCAATAAGTAAATTCCCCTGAAACAAGTACCTTCTGTGGAGTAATGCGTGGTTGCTCATTTCTTGGGGATGATTTGAATTTATTTGCTTTGGTAATTGCAGTATTAAAGGGGAACTATAGCGCTGATATAACTGCACACATACATATAAAACTCATTTATACTAAGCCAATTGCTGACACAAATAGTTAAAAAAGATGTTTAGGGAAGAAATAATACTTGCAGTTTGCTTCCCTTAATTATTTTTCCTGAGAGCAGGACATTTTTTCCTCCAACACCCCCCCCCCCCTTCCCCTCCTCTCTCTGTTCTGCAAGTCAGGCAACATGAGAAGAAAAAGCTGCCTGACTGCTATTGGTTAAGCCAGAAACCTATGGCTCTTGAGCCAGACGTGGCTCTTTTGATGGCCACATCTGGCTCTTTGACTGTAACGAACGGCACTCACATGCAAGCTCCACTCGTTACAATCTGCCTGCTAATCGCCAGCAAGCGCTGTAAAGAGACAAAGCTCTCTCAGCGCTTCCGGGTTGCTAGCCAATCCGGAGCCACAGACGTCACCATGCTTCTGGGTTGCTAGCCAATCCGGAGCCGCTGATGTCACTTATGTGATGTCAGCGGCTCCAGATTCAAAAGGGCTGAGAGAGCTGCACGTATTTGTCTCTCTCAGCCTAAAAGGTTGCCGACCCCTGGGTTAAGCAGTGTGCTGACCTTTTGGCCACATAAATTAGGCTTGATTACAGAGGAAAATATAACTTGTGCTAAGTAGTAAGTAAACTGTCCAGTACACATCACACTTACATTTCCTGGTACAGAAGTTTATCAGTGCTGCCAACTCAACCATTCTGCGTCACATGAAACAATTACTTGGGAGAATCGCCTCTCACTAAGGTATAGTACTGCGTATGTAAAGATGTATTATGACTATAGTTCCCCTTTAAATTTTAACCATTCCAATTGTCAAACCTTTTTCAAAAAATGTAAACAAAACACCACCCCCACCTATGTATACCTGTTGCAGACAGAACAGTCATAATTTATATATAATAATTTGTAAATTAAACATCTCCAAGAAACAGCAAGCCCCCCCCCCCCCTTGCAACATAACCCCCCTATAATGTTTAAGCCAATATGATGTCAGAATTATCTTGATACATAAAGGAACTGCACCTGCTATGATGTCATCCATTTGCTCAAGAGCTGCCTCCAGCATGTGACTGGCGTCAAAAGCCATGGCTGCTCCTGCAGGTCTTCTCTTTGGGATCTAAACCGCAAAAAAAAACCCAAAGGCTTTAATAACAACAGAGGCAAATGACAACAAAAACACAGGAAACCTCTATATTTATTGTAACTGCTAAATATGTCATCTGGGGGAAAAAAATAAAATGACATCGCATATAGAATATATGGGGGGGGGGGGAAACATATATATATTATATATAATATAATTTTTTTTTTTACTTCCTAAAATTTTAGTGTAAACATCACCATTTTTGGTTAAATGGAATTCATCTTACCATCGGTGGAGTTTATCCAAAAGGTTGTCTGCCCAAATATTCTATTCTGATTGTTGGAAAGTTTGCTTTTAGGCCCAGTTAAATGGTCATTGGATGTAAATTTTATCCCTACCCAATGTAATACAGTGATTAAAAAAAAAAAATCAGAATAACTGTTGATATATTTATGTTGGAAGAAGAGGTAGAGGCACATTTCATTTTATATATTATTTTGGACCATAGATAAAAACAAATGCAAGACGCTCAACTCGAAAGTTTAAGGGTACAACTCCATTAATTGCGGCGTGTAAGGTGTAAAAACCCCAACTTTAGTTGAACCCTTGCTCAGGGTGTGCATCCTGAATTTGTTTTTCCCAAGCGTTATAATTGTGGGTTTTCTCTCGACCTCAGCAAGGACTGCGCCTGTAAAATATTTACCTGAAGGTGCTTGGACAACATCTATTTCTGCAAATTGGTATTTACCCAACAACATTGCTTGTCACTTAGAAGCAATGAGTCAATATACCTAATGTGAGAGCTGTGTCTGCAAATAAAACTGAATGGTCTTATGACAAGTGGATTGGGAGACTAAAATCAGAATGTCTGAGGCCTGTTTTTCACTACTGTTTGTCCCAGGTATGCATACTCCCCAAATGTCCTGGATTCCACCCCCCACCCCCCTCGGCCCAGCATCTAATTCTGAGCTTCCCACTGATGCCCAGCCAATTAAAGTGAAGTAGTCGGGGCTCCAATGACATCACTAGTGACCTCATCAGCTTCCAGCCAGTCAAAAATCAGTGGAGGGGAACTGTGACATCATTGCCCTCCACAGCATGGGATGTTGGACCACGAATGTTCATTTTCCATTAACCTGTAAAATGCATCTGCCAAAATATGACCTTCTAACATGCAACTAATGCAAAAGAAATTTTAACATGCGAACGGTGCAATTTTTAGTGACTTTTTTTTTTTTAAGGAGTAAAACAAAAATATATATACATTGCATCTAAATAGCTTGTTTTTGAAATGTGCTACATCCACCTCACATATAAATCTATAGAGATGGGATTTTTAGACCAACAAATCAAAATGCATTAAAGATGCAGCTCAATGCACACAATAAATCTACATAGCGTGAGTGTGATAGCTTTATAAACAGTGGGATATATCTGTACGCAAGCAGTCGGACCTACCGAGTTTAAGCCATGTTATAAAATCAGTATTGAAGCGTTTTTAAAGTGCACCTGTCACATCAAAACTAATACTAATTTAGGTTGTACTAATGAAATAAACGTTTTGTAAATATAGATGTATTAAAAAATGTACCTTTATACAGCGTTTCTCTCGTCATCTTCCCTGTCAGCCTGACTTTTCTCTCCTGAGTGTTGGGTGGGCGGGGCTAAATTATAATTGACGTTATAGCTTCTCCAATCAGATCCCTTAAATCACGATCTAGCAAGGATTTGATTGGAGGAGCTATAATGTCAATCATCATTTAGCCCCACGAGAAACGCTGTATAAAGGTACATTTTTTTTAATACAAATATATTTACAAAAACATTTATTTCATTTGTACAACCTAAATTAGTATTCGTTTTGAGGGGACAGATGCACTTTAAAGCAGCGGTTCTCAACCTGTTTGAGACTGCGACCTCCCGCGATGTCATCACCATGTGACATTCGGGCATAATGTCACTACACAGGAACCCCTATATAAACTGACCTGCACTCACTACCGGAGTTACAGCGTGTTCGGCAACCCCTGTGAGAGCGTCGTTCGACTCCCATGGTGGTCGTGACCCACAGGTGTAGAACCGCTGCTTTAAAGTCTGATAGAACTGATTATTTTTTTGCTGTTTCAAAGTTCATTGGAGAAATACTTTTTTGAAGTTATGTTCTCACATGCTATCAGAAAGTTCACTGACCGATGTGTTACTAGTATGACCACTGGCAGTCCACAGGCTCTTACACACTCCCAGAATCCTTCACCACATGGAAATAACAAGTTTCAATAGTGTTTGATTTTGTTAGGCTGATTTTCTAGATAATGGCAGTTATTAATGGAAGTGTGGATGGTTTCATATATCGTCAGAGATCTAGCTTGACAGCCGTAAAGAGGTCATTGTCAGACTAGGGGCAAATTCTAGCAACTAATGCAAAAGAAATTTTAACATGCAACTGATGCAATTTTTAGTGACTTTTTATTTTTTTAAGGACTAAAACAGAAATAGATATATATTGCGTCTAAATGGCTTGTTTTGGAAATGAGCTTCATCCACCTCACGTGGTCAAATTGTAGCATTGTTGCCGGCTGATGTACAGCACAAAAATTACTTAATGTTACCTAATAGAAAAGTAAATAACCCTAAGTTTAGCCATTTGTAGTCCAGGACTAGGTGAAAACACCTAGGGGGGTAATTCACCACAGTGCGAAGTGACGTCCGGATACTTCGCATCACTTTGCACACACTGTTATGCGCTCGCTGATGTCCTGCACGTGGATATCAGCAAGCGCTTTAAAGGGATTTCAGTCTTGGAGAGGCGACTTGAGTGCTCTCGCTGAGACTGGAAACCCTTTAAAGCGTTCACTGATGTCCGCGTGCAGGACATCAGCTAGAGCATAACAGTCTGTGCGAAGTGGGACGAAGGATCTGGAGTTCACTAAGCACTATGGTGAATTACCCCCTAGTGTTTAAAGCATCAGAAGTACTATCCTGTGTAGCGCATTATATCATTGGATAATACCAGTTTTTTTACAATGCAGTTTTAAATATCCTTATAATATCATATTGAGAGGGCTGGCATCAGAATTCATGTGCAGACCACCCAGATATTCTGGTTTGCAAAATCAAACACAGTCTACTTAGATTGTAAGTTCTACGGGGCAGGGACCTCCATCCTCTTTGTGTCAATCAAAACCTGGCACTTAAAGTGATTTTACGCTTGTAAGTTACTCACTTGTATTGTGTAATGTACTTTTCCCTTGTCTGTATTATACTTGTATTGCTGAATTGTACAGCGCGGCGTAAATTTGCGCTTTTATAAATAAAATTATACATACATTCATACTGGGAAGCCCTGCAATTGTGTCATTAAACCCCACCCCCAGCCAATCACACCTGGTAAGGTGCAGAACTCTGGGGCCCCTAAAGGTTCCTAGGTATGATCATGTGGCTCCTCACAACTTGACAAAGGGCCCCGCCTGAAATAACTTAATGCACCACAGTCACACTACAGCCTGTCATTTTATAATGCTCCGTATCCAGTAAACTATCAGCTGTGCTGGTCAGTACTCAGAAGGTCACATGTGACTGCTTAGATGGGCTGATCTGTTTGGGTGCCCCAACACAGTGCTCCCTATTGCCCCCTGTTGACAGCCCTGCATACTGACTTTTGGTAAAGTTTAACTTCTCTTTAATGACCCTGAAAAATAAACTTGATTGACAAGACGGCCTGAAAATACTGTCTCCTTTGATTTTGTCTAGTCATTGACGTTGTAAATTGCTCAGTTGCCGGGGTCTGCTATGACACGTCATTGAAATAAAATCCGTCCATAATATTTCTGTCTGGTTATATTATGCTGCCTTCATGCTAACTCCATATTGTAACTTCTTATATTCCAGAACTAAACAATATATATGATTTATATTGCCCTCAATCTAACAGGACTCCCTGCTACTGATTCCTCACACACAATTTGTTTTGCTTTATGTCCTAATAAAACAAAATCCTTCTCGTTATTCACTTCTCAATCGTGTATCAGTGCGAGGACACACAGTACTGTGTTCATTTCCACCAAATATTACCGACTCTTTGTGCTCTTTTTTTTTCCACTGTAGTAATTGTTGACGTAAAATTTGTACAAATCCAGATATCTACATTAAAGAGCCGTCTTGCATTAAACTGTCCTTACTTTAAGCCTCTTTACAACAAGAACATTAAAAACACAAGTGACATTGTTGGTTTGTTTGTTTCCCCGCTAACATTCCAATAAATCCTATAAGTGATTTTGTGATAGCGCCAAATTGTATTCTTCCCCTACATCCCCAGAAAGAACAGATTACTAGTCACAGCATAAGTGAAACACTTTTCTGGTCTTACCTGTTTTGTGACTTTTAAAAACTAATTTGCCTTTTCCCAGACACTCCTAAACCGCTGGATAAATTTTTGCCAAACATAATAATAAGATTTAACCCACAACCAAAAAGGGAAAATCTTAACATTGACATGAACCGCAGCTTCAAACTCAAAGACAGCAGCTCAATCCCTTTTGTGATCTGTCCAAGTAGGTAGCAGAATATCAGAATAGCATTAGAGGATTGTCCTTTTAAATTGCTCATGCAATGTGATACAAGTGCAGACGCAATCTATTTTTCTACATGACCTAGAAACAGTCGGTGATCTGGACTGAAAATATAACATTACAGACTGGTTACCGTAAACCGCAAGGTTAGCAGATCAATCCTACCTTTTGTTATGTATTTGTAGAGCAGGGTTTAATTTGTCCTTGGCTCTGGGAAAGTCTTCTCTTGTAATCATATCATTCTGCTTTCTTTACAGTTAATGACATGTTTAGAGCGAGCACCACACCAAATTCTCATGCTTCAAGACGTCCCATAAAAAAACAAGCACATCCACAATTCGATTACAACAAAATATTCAAGTTCAGCCTCTTCTGATTCTGTTAACCAAGGGAGGGCACAGATATCTCTCACTTGCTTTAGGACTGTGTGCCTCTAAGGGTTATTTTAAAGGGAGACACACACACAATATCTGGCAAATCATTTGTATGCCGATGTGCTGTGTCTGTTTGGAGGATATCTAAATCTAAAAGCACATATCTGGCAATAAAAATACCTTTCATTTAACATTGAATGACAATACCTATCATCCCCACAGTTAGAAAGAAAACTGCACATGTAAAAATTCTTGGCTAGCTGGGATCAGTCAATTGACATAACCGCTCAATGTGAAAAAAATATATATATAATTATTTTTGGAAATGATTTTATTTCTGTTTCAATTTGACACCTCTTAGTGCAGGGGTTGGCAACCTTTTTGGTTGAGAGAACCTTTTGAATCTGGAGCTGCTGACGTCATATATGATGTCATATAGTTTACATCAGTGGCTCCGGATTGGCTAGCAACCCGGAAGCACTGTGATGTCAGCAGGTCCAGATTGGCTAGCGACCCGGAAGTGCTGGGAGAGCTTTGTCTCTCTACAGCACATGCCGGCGATTAGTCTGCAGACTGTAACGTGCGGTGCTTGCATGTGAACACCACTCATTACAGTCAAAGAGCCAGATGCAGCCATCAAAAGAACCACATCTGGCTCGAGAGCAATTGGTTGCTGACTTCTGTCTTAATATATAGCCCTATTTAATATTCATTTGTCAAGGGGCTTTTCATCAAAGTAAGAATTTGACTGTCGAAATGAATTCTCTTCAGTTTGGGGGTTGCTACTCTATGATAGTTGCAAAATCTCTACTCCTTAGTCGCTAAGCAACAGATTCTCATAGCAAAGAAATGCCGGCTTACGCAGTTTATTGCATAGTGTGGCACTGTCAGTTGGCCAGTCGGAGCCTTGCTATCAACCCAATTTGCCAATATGATCTGGCAATGTAAAATTGGTGAAACGCCTTCTAGAATTTGCTACCTTGACAGACTCAAAAGCTTGATAAATAGCCTAATTAACTGTACACATGCACGCAAACTAATGCAAAGCTCCACAAGTCCAAGACCATTGTAAGTGTGTGAAGTGAACGCAAATTCACCACACCATAGAGTTTGATGCATATGTGAATTTAGGGGAAGCGGCGAATAAGACGGGAATTCTGACTTTAATGAATAAGCCCCTTAACCTTCGTCCATTAAAGGATCCTTGTTTAACATTAATGTCTCTTTAACTGCATATCTGTGAATCAGATAATTATAAACGGTGACATAAATGGCCGCTGTCTGTAGCTATAAATTGCCTCTACCAAAATCACATCCTCATATCCCATTACAGATATTCTGTTTTAGTATCCATAACAAGCTGTGTATAACTGCTGAGGGATCAATTAACAACGTGAGGGGCAAATATGGTGCCATGCTTATTATGTATGTATGTATGTATGTATATTTATAAAGTGCCACAAATTTACACAGCGCTGTACAATTCAGCAGTACAAGTATAATACAGGCATGGGAAAAGTGTATTACACAATACAAGTATAATATCACAAAATTACATCACTTTAAGTGCCTGGTTGTGGTTGACACAAGAGGTTGGAGGAACATATTGAGACTAACCCAAATCCCACCTGGAACCATTCTGATTCTAATTGTCTCTTATAGGGAATCAGATGTTCTGTAAGGTGGTACAGGGAACAGGTCTCTTTTGTTCAGCACATGCTCCCACCTCTGGATTTACTTCCTCCTAATGGCACAGTAAAGAGAGAATACACCCAGGTGAAACAATAGAAAGTACCCCTTCCCATGTATTACTAACAGATGCCCGGGACATCCAACAGGCCCTACTAAATTGTACCAAGTCAAATGAGTCATGAACTGAATTCCTTCTGGTAGGAGGAGATACATATCATTTATTTGTTTAGTGGGACATCCCCGCCTTCCTCAGACTGTTTTTAATATTATGGGTTATTTCCAATGTCACCAAGCAGCCAGTGGTTGGGTGATCCCTGGATTAGGACATCATCAGGATGCTTTCTTCTCTCCAACATCAGGAAGTAATCCTCAGTGAGTTACAGCACATGATGAGCCTACAGGACCTGTATTAGATGTGTGATGCATCAGTGCCCCCAAGTATGGGTAAAGCTACCAAAGTAGCCCTTGCCTGGGATGTTGATTCCTCTAATCCATTCTCATTTTTTGCACAGTGTATCCTCACTGTTTAGTATATGGCACTTTTAAGGTCCCTGTAAGTAGGTTTACCTTTAGGCAGGGACCACATGTAAAACTGAGGCGATCTGCTTCTCTAGGCAGCACCATTACTTTTCACTGAAATGTAAGGTGTGTGTTTGTAGCTACACTATAGTGGAAACAAGGGCAAGTTCTAGCAGCTCCCAGCTAAAAGAAAGTGAATATCCTGAGAACCACAAGAGAGATGCAATTTAGGTTCACTAAAACATGGACATTGAACCCTATAAAACACATTTTGTGTCCCTTTGACATACCTCCTAATATAGCAGGGGGAACAGCGAGACAACACTGTTACCCCTGCTGTGATGTCATCAGCGCACCACCTTCTGATTTCCAATTGGCTGTGAACCAGTGACATCATTATGGCACCACCCACTACTCCCTGATAAGCTGTACGCTGGTCTATGAAAGGGGACAACCATCAGGTACAGGTTTAGGCATAATCTACTAATCTTGTTCTATATATACCATTGTAAGGCACTTTATGTGTAT
>WMED01000682.1:0-32266 GCA_019650415.1 Pipa parva
CTGACTAAATACTTTTTTTCCCCACTGTATATATATATATATATATATATATATATACTGGTATATATATTGCTCTGTAATGGAAGAGATCTTCATACAAAGAAATTGACCCTGTCAACAGATCAGTATTTATTGATTACGATTTATTTTGATATGGAAGGAGTCCTTTATAAATTAGGGAAATCAAAATGTACAGGAAAACAAAAACTGACAGCAAAATGGGGGTGAAACTAATCGATATGGTGGAATTGGCCTTAGTAAATATACCCATAGACTATTCGTTTGATAATCCCCACCCATTCCTGAAGTGCTGTCAACAGCAGTTCTTTCATTCCAAAAGGAAGCAATAAAGAAATTACTTTACTCTGCATTCATGGGTGCTGAAAAGGCTTGGGGAGGCTAAGGCACTATACTACTACTACTACTATAGTAGAGGAGGAGCCTGGCCTAGCACCATCCTCAGTTAAGCAATAATCAGAATCAATTCCTTGTATTATAATAAAAAAAAATTGTTGCACTTTTTCCTGGTTTTAGGTTATTTCACAGTTGATTGGCTGAGAAGTAGATACTCAGTATTTGAAAAAGTTGCACCTTATTGGACTTTCATTAGTTATTATTGACTCTCACTATTATATTTTAGCGCTGCTATTTTGTAAAATAATAACAAAAAATGTCTGCAAATTTTCCACTTCCAGTGCACAGACAAGCAGGCTGGGTAAACTTACTTTGTCTCCTCATTGGTCACATGACTTCTGCAGGGCAGCACTCTCAGACTGTACAATACTTTACATTGTCAGTGTGTATACTCAAGATGAGGTTAAGAAAGAAGAGTTTGGTGTAGCACACTGCAATTGGTAAGAAATTATGCAACCCCAGCACTTATATTATATCATACACTATAGCACTATATTATATCATACATAAAATTCCTGTCATGGGGGAATCATTGAAATCAATGTTCTTTAAAATCAGAAGAGGAAAAGGGGAACAGGCCCCAGAAAAGCACTGAACAACAGAGTAAAGGGAAAGTGTTATATTTTTTCTTTGACTGTATGTAATCAGTATGTGTCTGTATGACTGTTTCTGAGACTAGGCCTTATTTACTCAAGTCCGAATAGTTGCGTATAGCTATGAATTCCCATTTGAAAGTTACTTCCCCATGTTTAATTATTGAACAAACTGCATAAATACACAGTTAATTCAGTTGACTCCAATACTCACAATCTTACGGAATTCTTTTCATTACTTCACATTCGCATGAACAGGTACTTTGCATATTCAGCAAGCGGTGGAGCCAGTCCAAGATGCAAATTCAACAAGGTGTAGAGTTCAGAATTCACTTGTTTGAATTTGCTACATCAGAATGGCGAATTGGGGGGTTGATGGCAGGGCTCCGATGTGGCATAAGGTGACTATGTCTTCAAAATTGTCAATGTCGACTAGATTTGTCTACAACTAAACCTGAACTAGTGACAAGGTGACATAGAAACAAATGTATTACTCACTTATATACAGTTAGTGGGATATGGTGAAGATGACATCACTGCCCTTCACTGGGGGAATTCACCTCACTCTGCAGGACTTCACATTCTACATCTGTTTGACTGACTATGCCACACTATGCATGCCGCAGCGTCCGTAGCAGTCTGTTTGTTTGCAACTTCATGAATAAGGAAAAGTGAATTTGCATTTATTTTGGAGATGTGACTCGAATTGTAAAGAAGTGAATTTGACAGGTGAATTCAGATTTTAGTCAATAAGGCCCATCATGTGTGGACATGTATGTGTGTGTACTGTGTATAAGAGGCTGCATATATGTGAGGCAATACTGTCACTGTGTGTGCATCTGTGTATCAGATGAATGCGACAGGCTTTGTGAGTTTTTGCCCATTTCTTGCTGCAACTTAGTTCAAAAATCATGAAGAACATCTCAGAAAAAAATAATAAAAAAAAGAAACAAGCAAGTCTTTACCTCCCCTTTTATAAATATCTGCACAGTTCATTTCCAATATTCTATTTACTGTATAGCACATTCTGTTATGTTGCCTTAATAAAGTCAGATATATGTAAAATCCTCATACAGTACATCATCTGTACAGCAGCTAGTTCTTTTATTAACAGGGGCCTTCCATTACTAGCCCCTATTGCTTCCAGGAAAGATTTTTCACAATATAACACATACTTATATTTTCTCTTCAAAGATCGAGGATTGGTACAAAGTGTTTTTATAAATAATGCATATCCAGACTTTATGTGGTAACTCCATCTTAGCTATATTTTCACATGGAGTGCTATGGGTTTATAGATGTACTCTAACAATGCTACATGAAGATATATATTAAAAAAAAAAAGACCATTTGCTTGTGGGTGTTTAGATTTGAGTTCTAAGCGCACAAACTGTGATTGGGTGGGATGGATTTAAATCTACTATGCCTAAGGGATATTTAAAGAAATATAAAAGGAGTAAGAAAGACTAAGCCAATGACAAGAAAGAAAAGTGGAACATGCAACAGAATGAGAAATAGTTCCACCAGAGGTAAAATCAAGTTGGAGCAAGGCATAACAAGTTATGAAATTAAAAATTAAACAGACAGCATTGTAGGAAGTAAACACTAGCTTGTAATAAGAGAAATAACGCCAAAGAGAAGAGAGAGTGAGTCATACTAACAGAAGATAAAATATCTATGTTTGTTGTGGCAACGTACTATAAACTTGTAGCCAGTTGATTAAGCCACTAAAGGAACTGTTATTCTTATGTTTGTTTGTTTTTTTTTTAATTTGTGTCAGTTTACTTCTGTCATTCAGATGCTCTCATCTAAATATCCTTGTTCTATTTAACTTATTTATTTTTTTGGAACAGTTTTGTAGAAAATATTGTATCACGATTTATCAATTAATTTAAAGCTAAAAAACTTTAGCAGCTAATCACTTGTTAGCAGATGCGTAATTTACTTCCACCTTCAATTTTGGAAGCTTAAAGTTAGATAAGTGACAGTTATGTTTAAGTATAAAGTATAATATATCCTCACTGTGTAAGGAATTATCTACACAACAACAAAACAATTGTGTCCTTGTACAATATATATCTCTACAATTCACAAATGTAACATGTTCCCCTGTAAGTCTTTGTAATTCACAATTAGACCATGTGAGTCACTGTATGGAATATAAGGGGGAATTTCACCATTGTGCGAAGTGAGCTCCGAATCCTTCGGCTCACTTCACAGAGACTGTTATGCGCTCGCTGATGTCCTGCACGCGGACATCAGAGAGCGCTTTAAAGGGATTCCAGTCTCGGCAAGACCACTCGAGTCGCCTCGCTGAGACTGGAATCCCTTTAAAGCATTCGCTGATGTCCATGTGCTGGACATCAGCGAGCGCATAACAGTGTGTGCGAAGTGAGCCGAAGGATTTGGAACTCACTTCGCACAATGGTGAATTCCCCCCTTAAGTCTCTGCAACTGGCAAATGTAACATTTGGTTTGCTGTGTGGAATATTCATCTTTATAATTCATGAATAGACCACTTGTGTCACAGTGTGGAATATGCTTCTTTAAAATGGGTTACACATTTTCTCTCCTCGTTACTATGTGGACATTGGTGTTGGAAATACCTAAACAAACACAGAATTTCAGCTCACTTCTAAATGCAAAACAAACTCAGTAAGTATTTACCACACTGAATTAGTTGTATTATTTAAAATCCCATTGCAATCTAAACAAGCATTTACTAATCTAAAAGCAGAAAAGGAAATCACAGATGCATTGGAAAAACCTAAATTCATAGTAAAATATAATAAACTGCATGTGTTCTTGGCACCAAATATTTACATTGTTTTCAATTTGCCAGCTTCAATAAGCATTTATATGCAGTTGAAGTGCATTACAAGCATATGCCAAATAAAGTTGTGTGTGTACACTATTAGGTCATGGCCACACTGGCATTATATAGTGCTCCACATTGGTAAAAGGGCAGTGTCACTGTTTGGTGGCCCCATTACTTTCCATACAAAGTGGCTACTTACAGCATTTAGCCTGCTTCCAGTAAGCAATTTGATGCTGTCAGGCAGGATAATGGCACTTTTTCATTGTAAGAATGGGGCCACAAAATAGTGAACAGCACTGCCCATTAAGCTAGTGTGGACCCCGGGTTTAAACTATTAGCTACTTGTGAATTATCTTATTGCCCAAATGCATCTCCATCCCTCTATGAAATGTAAGTCTCCACTATCCCAGCCATCAGTGTACCCCCCCCCCCCCGCCACATACTGATTATGTGATACATTAAGGGTAAGCCTACATCCAGTGGCACAATTGGCACAATTTCTTTCACTAATGGTTGATGGTAGAAAGCTATTGTCTCCAATCTTTTTAATGTTTTAATTGGTGATATAAATGCACAGATCTTGTGTAAAAAGACTTTAAAATTGTAAAGCCAGCACCTGGGTTTGAGCATAAACTGATCACTGCAAATGCCACGAGATTTTGCAGTGATCCAGCTGGCCATTGGCATCCACAGCAAAAAAATGTAAGAGAAGGGTGACGCCAATGGCATAATTATATCCTCCCACGATGATGTAGCGGAGTGGTGGGAACTGCCATATTGTGGATGAATGGCATTGACCATTCATTAGACAAATAGAGCAGGACAGAGGGGTGCATCAAGAGGCTAGGACTACACCCAATTTGCTCCTCTTTGGCAAGAAGGTTATGGACCATGGTGGTCTTCCAAATGGGACTTGTCCCCCCAATGAATGCCCATGTAGCTGGCATTTAATGTGCTGTTTTTTTTCAAGCCCTCTAAATAAACATATTACAATGTCAGAAAATTCAAATGATCACACATTTTAACCTATAGCATCATGAAATATTTTCATTGCTACTGCCCACTAGTAGAAACTGAGAATTAAGCTTCTCCTTTACATTTTTCCTATTAAGAAGGATTTTCAATTCTGTATCTTCCAAATATGAATCATATATTATACGCTGAGTTTTGCAGAATTTTACATTATGTGTTGAGTTTTCCATGGAATATACATCTTCCATATATCAAGGGAATACATCCTGTAGACTCTTTCATAATAAAACATCCTTCAATAACAGATGATACTCTGTTTTTTAGATAGATTTATTTAGTGATTTCAGCAAAATCTGGCAATGCTATTTCCTTGATAAGCCATTTTAAATAATGGATAACTGATAGTATTATATTATAATCAAAGGTTATTGCTTTTTTTCGGTTTGTGTGGCAATGCTGTGTCAATGCACTGTTTATTAAAGTAGATTAGCACTGAAAGATGTTTTACTTTAAGTATGAAAATGTTACATATGGTAGTTTTTGTGATGGAACAGGGGATAGTTTTCCTGCACTTTATTGGCCAAGATTGTAAGTACTACCCTATATGACAGAGATGCAGACTACATTGGGACATGCAGTATATATTTTAAATTCTTCAATTTAGGAGTTTTAAAATCATTGTTAAGCTGACCATTTGCTCATCTAATAGCTCACACATGGTAGTAATCATGGCAATATTATATATTTTAACAGTCATTCTTTAATGACCTTTTAAAACAGTTGTTCATTCATTTCACACTCATGCTGATTCTTTCGTTTGATGGAACACAACATTTTTCCAAAGAGTGTGCTCAATTTAAAGATCAATGCAGCCACAACTGAGTGATTTTGATCTACTGTATGATTACTCGCACACAAGCAAAAAACATTTTGTATGGTCCTTCTTGAACAAATCAAGTTGCGTATGGCCCCCATAACTTAAAATAGAGAGATGTTGATCCAGAAGCTTTTTTGGCACTTCTGGTGCATAATTAAGCCAAGCACCAATTGAAAAACTGGAACTCTTCTAGACATGATTTAAAAGGGTTATTGTTAAAACATGTACACATATTATAAAGAGGTTTTGTTTTAAAAGCGCCTCCCTTCTTAGACCAAAATATATGATTGGAACAGTAATGAGTAGGGAGATGCATAATTCAGTATGTATAAGCAAATTATAAGCTTCACTAGGACCTATCAATATGGAAATTACAAGAGGAAACTCATACAGAAGTCAGAAAAGAGGATTTCTCCTCTCTCATAATCCAAATCCCTGCATAATAAATCTAAATAGGAACATCACTTTTTAATGCAAAATAATAAATCAAATTCACCCAATTAACTTCTTTAGATGTAGGCCCATAACCTGTAGCAGGTTATTGTACTATAAACTAACCATGACTTTAGATAGTATAGTATGGTGCGTTTATTATCACGTTTGGTTCTCTAAAATCAGCAGTCCTGTATGAATAGATAGCCAAAGAGGCATAAAGATGATTTCTTTTTTGGTTTTGTGGGACAATGCTATCTTTTCAGCAGTGAACATGTTTATAGTTTGTGTTTAAGGCTTTTACTATATTTCTGCCAGAATCAATGCGGTAAGAATGCAAATAGGACATGCTTGTCTATAAGAAGAAACTGCAATGGAGATCTAACTTCCCCTTACCCAACCTGGATTTGTGATGTCATAAAATACAGCTTGAACTGTGCTTTTATATCCCTGCATGGAGATAGACTTAACAGCGTTTGGAAGGGCACAGGAGCAATGGTGAAGCGCTGCCCTTTTATGCAAAAGAGCATATACATCATCACACTCATTGCGCTTCTTATTTTTTGCTGGTGAGGGGAGTGTTCTCATTGGGGGCACAATGAGCATGATGACTTATATGCTGTTTTGCACCACCGATTTGATGTAGTGGGTGGTGCTTTGTGCTGGTTTCTGTACCCTCCCAAGTGCTGTGAAGTCTGCCTCCATGCAAGGATATGACAGAACAGTTAAAGCTGTCATTGCCATGTTTCATCTTAGAAGAAGGTATTGTGATAGGCGTCTACTTTTTATTTCTACCTTTATTTCTCCTTTAAATTATTCTGTTTGAGCACATCTAATGCAATAATAGTAATTTATTTGTGGTTTGCAATCTCATTGGAAAACTACAAGAAGTAAAGCAGTTTAACATATGTAAACAATGTATAAAACTGAGACATAAACTAAAGAAAGAGGGTCATTCATTAAAGTGCAAATTTGCCTAGCATAGTAACTTCGCGTCTATTTGCGTCACTACGATCAGGAAGACGCAAATTCACTTCTCCTTATTTGTGAAGCAGCGGACAGCATCAGACGTGGTCACATGCGTAGATAAAGGAGGAGGGTTGATTATATTCTAACATCAAACAATATCGGACAAAATTGGTTTATGTAATATGAATCTAGGCATAGCATTAAAGTCATGAAGTTATTTCATAATCTTCATTTGTAGTTCTAAACATATTGAGCGTGTTTTTTCCACTTTTTTTGTCTTTCCAAAGATGTTATTCCTCTCTGTTACAGCCTCGATTACAACTACATGCAAATTTCCAATTATGCTAGATTATGGCGTTATGTAGCGACTTTATATGTGTATTTGCATGCACATATAAAGAATTAGTTAACTATATCCTCTATGATTCTGATAAAACCAGAAAGCCACTCAAATATGCAGTGTAAATAAAATTATCAGGGTTGCATATAAAATTATTATGCTGCATCCACTTAAGCATCAAACAACCCATGCAGCTCTGAACATTCTGTATTTGTGTGCACATATAAGGAATTAATTAAATATTTTCTCTGTGAATCAGAACGTTGCAAAGTTTCAGTAATTAAATTGTCAGGTTGCATCTAAAACCATCAGGCTGCATCCACTTACCCAGAATTCAGTCCACACAGGCCTTATTTATGTGCCCACATAAACAATTAACTAACTCCTCTATGATCCAGAGTAAGCTGCAAGGTTCCCGTAATCTGGAAATTTTCTGTTTAAATAGAATTATTAGGCTGCATCTCAAAACATCAGGCTGCATCCACTTACCAAGAATGCAGCCCACAAGGACCTGATTTCCATGCCCACATAAAGAATTAAAGTGCACCTGTCACCTCAAAACTAATAATACTAATTTAGGTTGAACTAATGAAACAAATTTTGTAAATATATATGTAATTTAAAAAATGTACCTTTATACAGCATTTCTCTCTATCATCTTCCCTGTCAACCTGACTTTTCTTTCCCAAGTGTCAGGTGGGTGGGGCTAAATGATGATTGACTTTATAGCTCCTCCAATCAGATCCCTTAAATCACAATCTAGCAGGGATCTGGTTGGAGGCATCTGATTTTTTTTTTAGTTTTAGGATCGAGTTAGAAGCCTACAAGTCACAGATCAAAATAACATTTTATGCCATAAAATTTGTAACAGTTTTTGTAAAGATGGTCTTAATTTGACAACATTAACAATCTAAATAGACCAAAAAAGATAATAGAAAAAAATGTCAATGGCAATGAGAGATGAAAGAGAAATTATGGTATCTATTTTGACCCTACTTCAGGTTCATTTTTTTCACCCCAAAAAAAAACCATATACACACATTGTGCTGGCTCACAGAAAGAGTAAGTCATCTTTATTTTGGCCAGTGGTTTCTGTGGAAGGTTCAACTGAGGCTCACTTAAATGAGTAAGCAGCTGATGTTCACAAAAGCTGAAAAACATCATCAGGCAGTTTGTGCTCATAGCAAGCCTCAGCAGACAACTTCACACCATATCGGACATATAGGATAGAGTTAAAAGTCTGCAAGGACATTCAATTTCTAAGTTTGCTTTTTACCACACTCATCTGGCTGAAAATCACTCAACTTCAGCACTCAAGTGTGGCAAGGACAACACAGACACGGCAGCCATGGCAAGTTCCTGAAATGGGCTGATGTCAGCTGCATTTCTGAACTTCCAAACCTCACTCCAGAAGCCCACTGTGTTTTTTGTTTCATTCCATTTACTAAGATGGATAACATGCCACTGCTGCACAATCTTGTCTATACAAAAAAAATAGTAACAGCTTCCAGCTCAACAGTCCAAATACCTTTTCCTTAGAAACAGAAAGTAGTTTCACTGTTTGTTCATTTGCAGCTTTATCACTGATTCCTGTATTTCTCCAGCATCCATGCTGCTTATCCAGTTCCAGTGCAAAATGGCCATGAGGGCTCCCTGCCCCTCCCACTTCCTTTTTTCTCACACAAGCTTCTTCCTGTAAACCCCCACCTGCTCCTTCCCTGCAGTTACTAGCCCAGTCAATAGCCCCTTACACTATAGCAGGGGACCTGCATGCTTCAGGGGCTGCTTTTCTGATGATTTCTTGGTTTATGGTTTCCTTCAAGTTTTATTTTAGCATGCACTTTACATAGAGGAGACAATTCTTTTGCATTACAATATGAATTCTTATTTGATGTACCTTCTAGTTAAGCATGCAATACCAGGGGAGGAAATAAGTAGCCAAATATTTTACCTTCTGTCTTTTAGTGACTGAGGTGTTCTGGGTTTCAAATAAGATGAATGAATAGTTCACAATAAATAACAGGGGGTGTCACACACATTTGTAATCACTATTTGCCTTTTTCCCATGGTCTTCTAAGTAATTAGTAACAATCTTTAAAAATTTTTAAAAAATTGGATATTTCCTTATGTAGAAGCTCTGTTTTATTGGGGGGGGGGGGTCTGAATGGTATAAGCAACAGGAATATCATTCATTCCTCAGTTCCAAGGATTGGTGTTTTTTGTAGCAATTATCACATAGTGATTTAAATTCTCTTCCAACAAATTGAAGTCTGTTTTATTACGTAAAATTTTTAATTTAAGCTTAAGTTGGTATTATTACAAACTAGTGTAAGCAGTTTCCAGAACCATGGAGATGTAACCTTAATATCATAGAGAGCCAGCATTACATCTATCCATGTGTAGCAGATATATCATTCAGAATGGTCTACATGAGAACAAGCATCAAAGAAAGAGAACAACATTGTCACTGTGAATTGTCACTGTTCATTTCAAATGAGGACAGAACTTTTAAGAGTCTTTGTGACTATACCAAGTCATTAGTGAAGTGTATTAATCAATAACAAGCAGCAATATTGTTAGTGATCCCAATGAACGAAAGGAAACCCTGCTGGCTGTGTTTTGTTTTAAAATGGATACCCTCCTACCTCATTGTACCTATGTCTCTTTCCCCATTTTTAGAACACACTCAGATGCCCAATACAGTTAGCAGCAACTATGCTGATGCCCTTGGCTGAGACATACTCACCACATGGGCTGTTGTATTGAGAGTGTTATGACTGCCAAGGACATCTGTCAAGTTGGTGCTGACTTGCTTATTGGTGGTTGATTTGTATTGTGGTACTGTGTCAAATTATTAAGTGTGGCACCCATTGTATCCCATCGCTATACATGAAGCAGTGTTCAGACTGGCACTTTAACATGTTTTAACCAGTACTACAGAGGAACTACATTTCAGTCTAGGAGTGTTTGAACTTTTACACATCCCCAATGACTTTAGAGGGCTTTATTATTGCTATATTACTATATTTGAATTACACTGTATGATTGGAGGGCATTAGTTATTTCCTCTACTTTGCAATTATTTATGTGTTATCTTTATTTGATTTATCTTTTTTTACTATCAGAAAGGAAGTACTTAGCTTTCTATTATGTGTATGTATGCCATAGCCCATAGCCATCTTTCTATGCTGTGTATAGATTATATATATATTTAGGTAGCATACATATACATCTGACCTTTTTGATAGTGCTAGTGATATTTTGTTTGTTATAATGGATATATGTGGGTTGCCTTATTCTGGGACTTTTTATGATACCAGCAAGTTTTTCAGGGTGTATTTGAATGCATCAACTACACCGCTTTTTTCTATTATTTGAGAATGGTGTGTCAATATCTTTTAAACACAGTTTCAGCTGGTTATACTCTTTAAATTTCAGAATTAATTACAGACAAAACAGAACTCCAGTTGCAAGGAGTAACTTCCGTATACTACAGTATATTCCCGTATCTTCTAGTTTAACCTCAGGAACAGTTTTTCCTTATTAAGTAGCAAGTTGAGAGTCACTATCCTCAGCAACAAAAATAATTGTAATTTTTTAAACCTACTGAAAAGGGACCATCTTAAACATTAATAATTCATCTGCATTTACAATGTCTTTAAATACTTCCTGTCTAGTCATTTATTATACATCATGAAGAGAACATGACATATGCCATGTGCCTAAAGACTTTTAAGCACGTTTATAATGAAGTTGTAAGAACCAAATTATACTACATACATTATTACTAAATCTCTTCAACATAGAGTGAAGGACTCTTCACATGACTTGTCTCTGCTATTAGTACATTATAAATATTTACATTTACATATAAGCACACAATAAGTTTATGAGGCACATATTTGTGCACCAGGTCACCTCCAATCATGTCCCTCTTGTCTGCTTCTGTTCTAGTGTGGTCTGCCCATGGCCCAGGCCTCTCCTGAAATAGACAAGCACTTGTATCAGTGGCTATGCCTGCAGCACAAGGTCTCCTTGCAATAGAAGAGATGCATCCTCTTGATGCTCTACCTGACCTACTATTATTCACCTGCTGATATTTTGAAATGAGGAGGGGTCAACGGTTTGATACCAATGCTCTAGGCACGAAACCCTCAACAAAATGCAATCAGGCACTCAGAGGTGCCAACCTTAGAATAGTTACAATCCACCATACATGGGGTATCTTGGTGTTGGTTGGAGGATATCACATATTTATGATCCTCAACATACAGTATAAACTGTTTATAATATATATGAACTTGCAGGGAATATGAATATTAAAGCAACAAATTATTTTACTTTTGTTTGGTGCAAAACACAACATTCCTGGCTATTTTGTGTCATATCTATGCTATCTATGACAATATGTGTTTTTTTTTGCAGCAGTGCACAATTTAGTCCAATATTGGTAGTGAATCTACTGTTTGTCACAACAATGCTTAGCCTCACTGTAATAGCAAATCTGTCTCTCTGACTATTGCGTACTGTTAGTCACTGACTTCTTTGTCATAAGGGATCTGTACGTTGCCTTGCTTTTCTCACAGCAAAAAGTCTGGAGCCTGAAAAAGGGTAGAATTGAACACCAGCTAAGTATTGGATTCTGACCTGATTGTAGTTGCTGGGTACTAGCCTCATCCAATATCTACCTTTAGGCCATAGATAATGGCTTAATGGTACAGGTGTTACTCCCTTAATGTCATAGCGCTTGGCTTGTCATAACATGATGTCTACTAGCTGAGTTTAGCCACCATATTGGGAATTACATCTCTTCTTTGTAGACCAGGCACAGAGAGTAGACAATAATTGGGTACAGGTGGAAGGTAACTCACAACTGCAATTCACAGGAGTGGTGGAACTGCAACTCATATGCACAAGAGCTGTGAAATTGTACCTTACAGGCACAGAAGCAGAGAAACTGCAACTTAAAAGTACAGGAGCAATGGAATTGCAGCTCACAGGAAAAGGAGCATTGAAACTGTCACTTACAGACACAGGAATGATGAGACTGTAACTCACAGGCATGGGAGTGGTATACCTGCTACTCACAGGAACAGAAATGGTGAACTGTTACTCACAGGCACATGAGTGATGAAAGGACACTGAAGGTGAAGCAGTGAAAGGGAGAACCAGAGACTGCAGGACACCAGGGGATTCACAGCAGAAACCAAAGAATGGAGGCACGATGAGGCTGTAGCAGGAGAGGACCAAACACAGCCAGTAACCAGATGTGACCACATCAGCACAGCTCGTAACATGGATGAAGGTATGTCACAATGACTTTCAATAAACTTTGCAACTGTTTCTATTTTGATTAGCTAACATTGGTTAAAAAGTCCAGAAGATCAAAATGTGAGAGTGAGACATTTGTTTAAAGGTAAAGCCTTGGGTAACATGTTGGGACATATATATATTAGAGAGCCTGGTGCAGCACGCTGATCAGACTTTGCCATCGTTTGATCCCATGAGGAAATTTTAAGTAATAGGTATTACAATGGTAACTTGGCCTAGAGCTAATACATCTATTTCTGAAGTATCCATTATATATTTATTAAAGATCAAAAAGGGTAAGCTGATTCTGCCTCTAATCAGATCAAGCAGAAAACAGCATTTATCTGGAATTTCAGCATGTGATGTTTGTTAAATGTTTAGTATTGTCAAATGATCTTTCTTCTTATATCTCCAGTAAAAAATATGATGTATGTATTGGTTGTTGTGACTTCTAGGCAGAGAAGCAATTGAGGACTGTCCAGATTGTACTGAATTAATAGCTTCCAGAACTGACATTCAACCCTTACAATAACTAGCTGTTCTGTTCCAGGGAAATTGCAAGCCCTGCAGGGCAGGACTTAAAGAATAACACACAGAACCAATCCTGGAATGAAATGTACATTTAAAATGCTTCTCTGGCTGTAGATCAAACTCTAAAAGGGCATACAGAACATTTTTTATATAACCTGCTCAGTATTATATTCCTGTAATTTGGTTTTTTTAGATAAAAAAAAAAATAATTAGAAAAAAAGTGGATGGTGGGAATTTACTGTATTAAAGCAATACTTTTGATGTGATTACATTAAATATTATATTTATTTCTAAGAAAGGCCTTTAAAATCTATCATCTAAAAATTGTTATTGTTCGATAAAATAACTATTGTGTGGCAGTTTGACTGCTGCAGATAAAAAATAGTGGATTATGGTGGACCAAGAAGAAGACTGCCGGGGTAGGTGGGCATTGGATGCTGCCCTTCCATGGACTATTTTGTGCACAAAGAGAGGATTGAGGGCTTCACAGAAGATTCTGAGCAGGTTATTTTAAAAATATTATTTTATTCCAAGTTTTCTGTTATTAAAGCACCCTTACCTTACGGTAATATTTAGGACAGGGGGTTATTGTTTTCATTTTTTAAATTTTAATTTAGGGATCACACTTCCAAGAGAAGTTAAGCGCGCCCTTGCACAGGGAATAGATCTCAGTTTATTTTGTTTATTTTAGGCCCATGTCCCATTTCAACAAGGGCCCCCCCTCCTGGAATACATGCCCTCACCCCCTGCACAGGGTTGGGATATGGGTTCCCTGCATAATAAATGTCATTCCCCAACTCCACTGAGCAACAGGGGTAAGAGTGAATGTGGTAAGAGTTAAACAGAGGTGGGGAGAGTATTCAAAAATTTTACTCAAGTAAAAGTATTGTTACTTGAACCAAATGTTACTCAAGTAAGAGTAAAAAGTATTCATCCAAAAATTTACTTAAGTAAAAGTAAAAAAGTCTTTGATTAAAATTTACTCAAGTAGTGAGTAAATGCAGAGTAACATCTCGTGTAAATAAATTACACCATGGAAAATTGAATTACTGGAATCAAATATATATGTATATTGGTATGTGCTGCAATTGCTGCAATAAATATTCCCTACACTGGGGGTCCACAGAACCCCCACACCTCCCCCCATCAAGCGCTATTGAAAACTCATTAACCGGCAAGTAAGTGGATAATGATTTAAACACAATTATTTCCATAATGCTACTGTAATATTAGCACTATGGAAATAATTAGTATTAACCCCAGCTAGCAGGGGTCCCTGGGACCCCCACATCTCCCCATACATTACCCCTCACTTAGTGCTAGGCTGAGTGAGGGGATTGCTAAGTGCAGGAAGCAGTTCCATAGGAGCTGCTTCCCTACACTCTCCCCCCCTACCTCTCTGTGTCCTTGTGCAAAAAATCCCACAATGCGCATGTCACACATATCCCCTCTCAATTCCATTTTCTCTGAAGAAGGGGGGAGGAGGAGGGGGTGCTATCTTGGTGCTTGACCCCCCCCCCCACCACCTACCTTCATTTTATATGGGCCAGCTCTGTCTGCTTAGCTGCTATTACAGCATTTCTCTCTCTTTCTGTCTCCTTATCTCCTCCCCCACGCTGATGCATATCGCACGGCTCGCCTGAGCTGCGTCTCCTGACGGTTGGCTCTTAACTGTGCACCAGCACGCACAGAGAAATAACTACACTGAAGGCTCAAAAGAGCCACATGTGGCTCACGAGCTGCGATTTGCCGACCGCTGCATTAGGCACTAGCTCAGAATCCAGGGGGGGTTTTATGTAGCTGTGTTAGTGTAAAGTTGTGATTGTGAAAATACTCACATTATAATGGAGTAACGCAAAATGTAACTGACTCCTGAAGAAAATAAATCAAAACCTAAAGAAAAGGCGCAACAAAAACAAATAGACAACTAATAGTGCCTCATCAACAGATAATTGATTCTGTGATAAAACAGCTCAGACGTACACTTAAGAGATCAATATTCCTCCAAGTGTATGGTGAAAAAATAGAAACATGAAAAATAACCACCAATGATTGTGTGAAAAATCCAAGTGCACAAAAGTGAATATTCTTATATGCTTATCAGATGGTAAGAAATAACCGCTTTAAGTATCTCAAGGCCAAACTAGTAAATTCTTTCTTGAAAAAAGGGTTGAAGTAGTTCAAATTCTGATCCAAATAGACCTTCTTAGCTTATAATAAGCGACCAACATGGAACAAACATGGAACATTCTACAAACCGTTTCTGCACACTTCACCACAGAGGAGATTTTATTATAAGCGCGATTTATCTGTACCTTTGTGAGTAGATATTGTTTTATCTTTATGTCATTAAAATTTGGTTTTACACTATGGAAGTTTTCTTTGTTCTTTGTTCCATGTTGGTTGCTTATTATAAGCTAAGAAGGTGGTATTATTGAAATTCAAAGATTTTAATGTAGTCACATTTTGTGTTTAATGTAGAAATGTATTTGCTAGAATTATTTTAAAATGTCTGTGCCTTTCTTTTTAAAACAAAACTGTTCTGGCTGGCTTTTTTTGGCATAAATATGGGCTCCCTCACAGAAAACCAATCACATGCACATCTGAACAATTTGGTTTCCTTCACTGCAACCTGGTGAGCATTATATGAATAATGATTAGATTGCTACAGAGAAAATATTGTTCACAAGGCAGAGGGATGTAAGTTTATGAACAAATTAGATGAAAGAATCTGATTTGGATGACTTGGTAATTATATTACTGATATATTTAATTTTCAGTATTTGTTAATGGGGGGGGGGGGGTCATAAAGAAAATTTGAATAGTTTCTTATATTATACTTGCCAATATTCTCAGAAAGAATGCTAGGCTTAGGAATCTCATAACTTGAACACCAGGTAGTGTGACATAGAATTCTGTGATAATTCTGTTGCAAATGTAACAATGAGGCAGACATTTAGGGGGGTTATTCACTAAGGTGTGAATTTGACTGTTGAATTCTCAAACAGCGGATTCCCATAGCAAATCCGCGACTGCGACAATTTTTAAAAGTTGCAACTGCAACAATTTTCCATAGTAAAGTTGCGACTCCGACAATACTCTCATTATAAAGACGCAACTGAGACAGTAGCAGTCTGTTGCAACTGCCTTTAGCTGGTGAATTCACACCATGCGCAACAATTCGGACTTTAGTGAATAACCCCTTAATCTCACTCTTCATAATGCATTAACTATAGATTGTGAATTATTCTGATTTAGTTTGCCAGATCAATTCTGTATTTGTATGATTAGAAAGAAAGATATTAACATGTCTGTAGTAAATAAACGCTCATTAAAAGTCTGGCTGATTATCCTGCCTTAAGGTTTGAATAGTTATAGCTTCTTGGCCTTTCTAAAACACCTTGCACAGAATGGGCTTTCTGCAAACAGTCAATGCCACATCCATGTTTAGACTTCCTCATACAGCTTGTCTTCATAGTGGTCCACACAATGGACATAAGGAAACAAGTTAGAATTGGTAAAAAAGGAAAACAGTGAAATAGCTAAAAGGAGTTCAGTGAATAGCCTAAGGCAGTGGTCGGCAAAGTGCGGCTCGCGAGCCACATGCGGCTCTTTAGCCACCTTGTTGTGGCTCGGAGCGCACTGCCGAAGCCCCGCCCCAAGCCCCGCCCACAACTGCCAATGGCTCTTCTGATTGGCTGTTGGTGGTCATGGGGTCGGGAGAGGCCACGCCTCCCTCCTCCGGCGGCTCAGAAGATAGTTATCGCAGCCGGAGGAGGGAGTGAAATGGATCCCTCCCAAAAAAAGTTTGCCGACCCCTGGCCTAAGAGGACCATAAAGGGCACAGAAGAAATAAAAACAAACACTTTCATCAAGAAGGCAAGGCTTACAGTCTAAATCTTGCTACAGAGCACATGCATCTCCATCAATTAATGCAATAAACATATCACCAAGAAAACCGTGTGCTCTAAATACACAGCTTTAAACCATATTTATGTTAATGCATCAATGGAACAGCCAATAGCTGAGTGGCTAGATACCTCTGGGCATGCTTAAACTACTCCTACCTACTCATTTTCTCTTCACTCATGGCATCTCTGGCAGCACAGGGCAGAGCAATGCCCCCTCCACCTCCATAGCTAGGCTCCTCCATATCCCTGATTTTCTCTGATTGTCTCATAGCAGATGTGGTCGGAGTGAAAGTAACTGTGCATGCCCAGAGCTATCCAGGCAATAGCTGAGTGGGCATGTGCGGTCCCCTTCACTCCGAGTGTTTCTGCTATGAGGCAGTTAGGGAAAAGCAAGGAAGTGGAGGAGGCATGGCTATGGAGGTGGCGGGGACATGACTATATACTGTGCTACCAGGATCTATCCAACTGACCACACTACGCATCAAGCAGCGTTCACTGCTGTCCAGCTTTTGACAAGTGTATTCTCCACTTAGTCAATCCTGAGAAGTGAATTTGCATCTATTTTGGCAATACAGCTCGAATTGTAGTGAAGTGAATTCAACAGGTGAATTCGCACTTTAGTCAATGAGTGTCTAAGCCAAACTTTTTGCTTAAAAATCTATTAACATTTGTTATAGTGTAAGTAAAGGTATGGACAAAACTATACATATATTTTACATTTATAAAGCATAAACCTAAACTTAAACATTAAAATATAAAAATGATTTTGGGATCTGGAGTTCTCACCTCTTAATCAAACAGCCCTGCTCCCCTTCCCATTCTCTTTACAGGCTGTTCCTGAGCAGTGCCGATAAGCCCCGCTCCCCGAGTGAGGTCACAAACTATAAAGAGAGACAGAATTCCTCCTCCCCTTCTATATGAAAAACCTTTTTATAGAACAGAGCATGCACAGATAAGACCTGTCGTGCAGATAAGAGCTGTTCCACAACCTGTACCTGTACCTATACTGCCCATAGCAGGAAACAATCACTGAAGCAGTGCAGTTGCAGAGGGATTATTGAGCTCTGCTGAGTTAAGAGGTGAGTCAAGAATTTCTTAATTGATTTATTGCTTGACAGTAGGTAAATAGAACTTTATTTAAACACAGGGTTTACTTACACTTTAAAAGGAACCCTTCAGTGATCAACCCTATCCCCCTTAGGTTAAAGCTTCTCTGCTTCTCTGAATTGTTACTATTCTGTTTCAAAATAAAAGTTACATGAATTGTGTTGAAAAACAATGCATGGTGCACACTCTGTTATCTGCTACCCCTGGTTCTAGGTAGCTGGGAAGAGTAATTTAGGAGTCCCTGGGGCTACTACTATGTGGATTAAACCTCACAATTTGTATACTAGTTTATAACATCTCTTTCAGGAAAGAGGTAGCACGAAAGTGATAAACTAAAAAAAGTCAGGAATATGTTGTGTACTGAAATTTGAGCTGCACATTATGTTTTACTATGTTATCTTTCCATTCAGGGATGGCATGCACAGTTTCTCCAGAATGTCATTGACAAGCCAAGTATTTTGTGTAAAAGGACATCAAGGCACTGGTTCATTGCCAAAACACATTGAGTGCAAATTAAACCTTTGAGTGCATGTTGTGCCAGTAGAAACTCAACGTTCTATATACAGTAGAATGACTAACATTGTCATGAGTTTGATGTAAGAAGATGTGGAAATAATGACTAAAGATTAGTACATGGCAATGTAATAGCATAGAATAGATAATAAGCAGGCAGATTTTGTCCCCATGACTTTGTGCTAAACCAAAAGAACAAGGCTTCAATAACACAACCATCCATCTAAAAATAAATACCTTAAGGCATATGTATAATAAAAGAGTACTTAAAAAAAAATAAGTGCATATCAATATATACTGTAAATATAGTTCCAGTGTCTCTTAATAACTATGCTAGAAAGAACAATACTAAGAGGAATGGACACCCCACTTTAGACACTTCTTAGGTTTCAATTAACCATTTATGTGATGTAATCCTCAGAGTAACTTATTGTCTCAGAGAGTACCCATAGGAAATGTTGCATGTGATACATTCCTTTGGTAATTTAAATACTTGTAAACAAACAGAAGAGACAAGAATAGAGCTCCCAGCATGCAGTTGTGTATCCATCCAGTGAATTCACAAGGGAAACTTGTAGAATTAGCCATTAGAGTACTGTCATGAATTAGTGGATTAGAACAACTAGGACTGTAGTTTGAGGGTGGCCATCCTAAAGCAAGGCAGTTTCTTAAAGTTCTGTTGCTCAGGCTGACACTTTTAGGTGTGTATCTCAGCAGGGTCTCATACAACCACTAGCAAGCTTAGCTAGCTCCCTTACTAACTCTCTGCTTATCATCTATAGCAAAGATCATTGCTGCATGCCAACTGTGGCCATCTTTGGGCAATGTGACATAATCAGATGAAAGCCTCAACAGGAATGAGAAACTCCATTGAGGAAAAACATCCTATGATTGGCTAAGGAAAGGCCTTCTTTAGTATTATTCCAAGTGTTATTTGAGAGTAGGAATGCAGTCAAGCCCTGTATCAATGTAAATATTTAACAGGTTAACTGATGAGTCAACTTAATTTATAGCATAAATCCTACATGGACACTAAGGGGTGTTGAAACTCCTCAACAATCCAATAGCCTACTCAAGAATTCTTTTTGCTGACTTTAGTTCAGCATTTAATACAGTCGTCCTTGCCCTGATATTGAAGAAAATATCTGAGTCGGAAGTACCCGATTGCATATGTGAATGACTTACAGATTTTCTTACCAATAGGCAACAACAGGTTAAGCTAGTAAAAATTGTATCTGATCTTTGCATCTCAAACCTTGGTGTGCCACAAGGATGTGTACTGTCACCATTTCTTTTTAGTATCAACACAAATTATTGTGTTTCTAAAGGATCAACAGTGAAGATCTTAAAATTTGCAGATGATGCAACAGTTGTTGGTTTAATAACCAAGGAGAATTAGGCCCTAATTCACCATAGTGCGAAGTTAGCCGCAAAGCGTTCGGCTCACTTTGCATATGGTATTATGCGCATGCTGATGTCCTGCACGCGGACATCAGCATGCGCATAACACCAAGTGCGAAGTGAGCCGAACGCTTCGCGGCTCACTTCGCACTATGGTGAATTAGGGCCTTAATCTCTTCATAGAAAAGAAGTTGAGCTGTTGATTTACTGGTGTCATGACAATTTACTTTTAAATCTGGACAAAAGATGGTTGTAGATTTTAGGAAGAAATCTACTATTCCATCCCCACTGATCATCAAAGGTTCTGTTTCTATGGTTGAGTCAGTGAAATTTTTGTGCATTATTTTAACTAATGATCTGAAAAGATCAATGAACATTACAGTTATCACAAAAAAAGCACAATAAAGAATGTTTTTTTCTAAGGCAGCTGAGCAAATACAAGGTTTCACAGAAACTGATGATACAATTTTATACAGCAATTTTTGAATCCATTCTCACATTTGCACTAATCACTTGGTTTGGTTCATTCAATAAGCACAAACAAACTAAGCTTCATCTTTTAATCAATTCAGCAGAAGGGATTTTTGGATGTAGGTTACCAACATTGCAGGATATCTACAAAAAGAAATTTTAAAGAGAGCCAAAAATATTGTGGAAGATCCTACTCACCCTGCCTCTCAATTTGAATTACAACCTTCTGGTAGAAGGTTCAGATCAATTAGGACAAATACTACCAGATATGGTACTAGCTTTTTTTCCTAGAGTGGTTGCACTACTGAACAACATCGCTAGCCTTGTTGGAATTATACTGTATTGCACAAACACTGTTAGTGGTATTTGGGTGTATGGAACGATATACACATTAGTATAGTTCTCTTTTTATGCACTAATTAAATTATGATCAAGTTTTCTATTGTATTGATAATTACAAACTGGACTTAATGAACACACTTTAATCTAAGGCTGCACTGGATGTTACATTGCACTTTATGGGATAGTATACTTACTATAACAGGTTCTGGGTATTATCTGGAATCAAACTAAAATGACTGAGCACTATGTTGTGATGGTATCACTGTGAGATAAAACTATGCTGCTGTAAAATTTTTTGTTGCTTTGAGCCTGTGTACTGTGTGTAAATGAACGACTCCAAAGAAAATTCCTGGTATAATTTATTCTATATTTTATACTTGACAATAAATGGATTCTGATTCTGAAATGCAAGTCTTTAAACCATAATTAACCTGAAGATTCCAAAAATAAAAGGGTATGACTGTATTCTGTATTCAAAATATGCTCAATAGTGCTACCAGCCCCTGGATGTTTGGTTACATCAACCATAAGCAACAAAAGAAGAAAAAATAGGGCTGCACACGCCAAAAAATCTTAATGGTGATTTTACCTTTTATTGCATGTTTGGTGGCAGTGAAAAACAACATTTTGGAGGGACACAGTCTCCCTTCTTCATTTTCTTTTTCTGAAGATTGACATTTCACACTTTTTAGTTTTCTTTTTTTCACTTTCTAGTTATCAATGTTTCAACCAAAGGGCTCAATAATACCTTTAATACCTTTATATATAAATTACCCAATTGTATTTTAGCACTTTTTAAGTTTTCTATACTCCAATAAATCAGTGGTTAAAGGGATATTATCATCTCCAAATCTTCCATTTTTAAATAATCCTTTTTTTATTTCTAATACATCCAGAAACCATATTTGACTGCTTTTTTCTGTCTCAAAATACTCAGTTTACATAAATCTGCTACTTAAATGTATGTACCATTTTATCTCAGCTTTCAACAGGCTAGGGTCTATAATTCTTTTTTTTTTTATAAAGATTGTGGGGGTTATTCACTAAGGTGCGAATTCGACTGTCAAATTCTCAAACAGCGGATTCCCATAGCAAATCTGCGACAATTTCCCCATTGTAAAGTCGCGGCAATTTTTGAATGTTAAGATTGTGACAATTTTCCTATAATAAAGTTGCGACTGTGACAATATTCTCATTATAAAGATGTGACTGCGACAGTAGCAGCCTATTGTGACTGCGACAGTAGCAGCCTATTGTGACTGCGACAGTAGCAGCCTATTGTGACTGCCTTTATCTGGTGAATTCGCACCTATACACAACAACTTGGACTTTAATGAATAACCCCCAATGTAATGTATCAAGAGAAAACTACTGTGTTGGAAGGAGCAAGCAAATAATCTCTTTAAGTATGACAATTTTTTCCAAATGAAAGTTGCTAATTGGTATTACAGTGCTAATAACCTTTACCTGATCACACCCTCAACATAGCAGACAATCACACATACATCTTTTAGTGTGTTCTTGCCTCTCCAATAAAGCTTTGTGAATATTTCACTTGTTAGTAATAACAATAATGTTAAACTGTGACATTGTGATGCTTTGTGTGCCTTTGGGTAGTAAAGCCAGCACTTGTTAAAACAAAGCCCCAAAACATGAAATGTATGAGGGTCAAGAAAAAAGATTAAATGGCACATCCTGGCTCTGTTTGGAACGATGATCTGACCAACCAAATAGGTTTTTATGGTTTCCTTACTACCTAAATGCTCTATTCACTTTATGGTTATAGTTTTGTGCATCCATCAATAAAAATAAACACAGCTAAAAAGGTTCAGAGTTATTAAATGTTATGGAGGGCTTAATCTATAATGTAAAGAAATTGGGCTTAATTAGAAAGAGTCACCATAGAAGGGACATTGTTAATATGAACAAATATTTACAAGGTTAGTACAAGTATTTGCTTAATGACTTGTCCTCCCTAGGGTAGTAAATAGGACTCACAGACATCTGCTGAAACTGAAAGAACAGAAGTTTTATTAGCAGCACACTATGGGATTCTTTACTGTAAAGGTAGCCAAGTGGTGAAATTTCAAATCAAGGGTGGTAACATTGATTGTTTTTTGTTTTTTTCTTGGTCAGGATAAAAACTGTGTTGATGCCTTACAAGAAGAGGCAAATATAGTTCTAAATAAATGATTCAAGTAGTGAATGATCCAGAAACAATGAGATCGAGGTTTGATTTTTCCTTGGGAAGACTGAGGGGGTAATTCAGCATAATGCGAAGTTACCTCCGGATCCTTCACATTACTTCGGAGAGGCTGTTATGCACTCGCTGATGTCCTGCACATGCACATCAGCAAACGTTTAAAGGGATTCCAGTCTCAGGGAGGCTTTAAAGCGTTCGCTGATGTGCGAGTGCAGGACATCAGCGAGCGCATAACACCTCACCGAAGTGATGTGATGGATCCGGAGGTAACTTCTCACTATGCTGAATTACCCCTTGAATTGGTAAGGTAAGAGCATCAGCGTTTAATCCTTTCCATAGATTAACATGAAGATAGGTTTGCAGGTTGAGCTTTACATGTTTTGATTCCTTTTTCATCCATACATACTGTGTAACTGTTTATGTTGATTTGCCATCAACATGAGTTGACATCATTTCTATAGGTTTGGGCAAGAAAACATATGAGCCTAACAAATATGAATTTCAATCCATGGAAGAAGGTGGATAGCTCTGATAAAAAATCATTTGTTTCTTCTTACTTATTATTTCCAATGTTTTACTAGATTGCTTTAAATGAGTGCTAAGTTGTATGTGGTGAACATTACCTAGCTGCAAAGCACTGATGGTGCACAAGAGACCTGTGATCTATGACAGTGTAAAGCACTTGAATTTAATTGGTAGAGCTATATTCATTCAAGGAAAACAATGCTAAAGATCAAATTGGGTTAAGTTTTAATACTGCCAGAACATCAGCAGTGACATCACAAGCTGAATGTGACTGATAATGTATTAAAAATGGATGTTGTAAGTCTGCAGAGCTGTGTAATCTTCAGTGGGACAATACAGAGCTGTGTAATCTTCAGTGGGACAGTACAGAGCTGTGTAATCTTCAGTGGGACAGTACAGAGCTGTGTAATCTTCAGTGGGACAGTACAGAGCATACAGAGCTAGTATGTATTTTTTAATGTAATGATTTAGGAGGCAGGTGAATGGGATACTTTATTATGTCATTGTGTGGAGACAGCTTTAGTTCATCTTTAGATTTAGAAAACTATGTCACCAATTGCCACTAATAGCCAGTAATTGTCTGTTGGTGATATTAATTTAACAACAATTAGATTGTTGTTATTACATGGCCATTCCTTGGCAACAATGCCAATGACAAAAATGATATTGTCCTTTTTATAATAATTTGTGCATATTGATCCATTTTAAGATGACATTACTTGTTTTAAAAATATCTATTTATAACAAATTCCCTACAATACACTACAGCTTCTATATACTTGATGATGTTCAAAAATGACTGCAGCAATTTACTCCATCACAGCAACAGTATTCTAAATAGTAACTATGTGCAACTGACTCTGCAATACAATGCGCAAATTGATGCATTGTGAATTCATCATGCAAATTCACTCTTAGATATGCAAGCCCCACCAGTGTCTGTAGGCCAGTTGGCAGCTGTTAGTAGTGATAATTCTGTTCAGCACACCATCCATCAGCATTCTTACTTCCAAAGGCCTGCATCAAACATCATTCCAGGAAATTTAGATTATTTTTTTTTTACTGGCAATATCCAAATTCTCAGTAATAGGGGCAATTAGAAATGAGAAAACAGGGGAACAGTAGGAAGCAATAGCAAGATTTATATTGAGCTTTTCCTACATATTTAGGATCTGACAAGATATATAAAATCTTCTGACATAGAAGCTTTAAAATATTACCACTACAAGGCTGTAATCATAGGGAAAAATAGGTTTTCGCCAACCTCAACCAGGTGAACACTATTCAGCGATAAATAAGGTCAGAAGGGGCTTAATAAATGTTTTTTACCTAATTAAAGGTATATCGATATTTATATACCAGAAGAAAATCTTTTTGATTCTTATAAATATCCTGCTATGTATTTCTTCCCTCTTTTTGACTCTGTATACCCTACTATTTCTAAAGTGCCCAAATTGTTTAAAATCTCCTCCAGCTTTCTAGACATATTCCACCCACACATCTTGTTTCTACTTATTTAGGTGGAGCCCAGCCCTGTCATAAAGACAGTTAAGTCAGTCCATAGTCCATCTCGTTATAAAACCACATTTCTGAGTGTAATTATGCTTACTAAACTGAAGCTAGCTTCTGATTAAATTTGTAATCCAATGTTCAGTGTTTTCTAAAATTTGTCAGATATAATGGCACTACAAAAATAAATTAGTTATCACTGACCTGTTAGAGCTTCCATAGTTAATAGCAGCTATTATAGGTACCTGTATTTATGTATTTGTCTGGACAAAAACAGACATTTTGAAGTGGTTGAAAAGACAATAATGCAGTACAAAGTACAAAGTACAAAGCTATGGTAATGTCCACTTGTTCCTCTGCAATCTGCATCTCAGTGACAAATCAAGAACTGATGGCTGAATCAGCATCACAGTTATCTGATACTACTGCTTAGCATCTAGTTGGTTTAAAGGTCTACTGTACTTTATATTAAAATATATATATATATATATATATATATATATACAGTATATACACTGTATATACATGTTTTCATGTATATACATTTATTTGGGCTTTTAAAAAGTTAATTTGTAAATTTAAAATGCACAAGTCTGTAGTTACTCCTTAGCCTACTTGTCAGTCACTTTGACTCTGCACACTGTTTAGTAATATACTCTGTGATAGAAATAAAGAGGTATGTTGCCAGCCAATCAGTTCTTTTGCACAAGGTTCAGAAGCATGGATGTCCATTTACAACACAGTATAATGCTCAGTTTTCTATGAGCATTCTATGAGCATTCAACATTACTTACTGCTCTGTAGCTTAATTAATAGCTAAGTAACCCAGAAATAAATTATATTAGTTACTATACATATTTTTTTGTAGACCAGTTACATTTTATTTGTTCAATAGCCCATACATTTGACACCATTTTTCATTGAACATTGTTTACCAGCCCACAATTACTTTTAGTAGCTTATAAAGTACATTTAATGAAAAGGGGGAATTACCCAAAATGCTGTTCTGTTCTACTTAATTTACAGTCCTCAGTGTGTCTTAATCTTTTCCAAGGTAAGGAAAACAACACCACAATTTATTACTTATTTTTATTATTTTTTTTTTTGTAATAACAAAAAACACCTTTTCAAAAGGCTTCCAGACTAGTTTTGAACCCATATCTTTCACTCATTGCAATCTCACTTAACAGGGAATTCTAAATATTGAACACCCTTTCAGGAAAGAATCTCGTCACTTGCATCTAAGTAAAGAAACATTCATATAAAACTGTGAGCAGAGAAGGCTCAGTTGCACTGACCTGCACTGTATTGTATTTCATATGTCCTCACCCAGTTTTACATTTTGACATGTTACTACTATTATGTTAATACATAATGTCGAGAGGCAAAATAGTATACCTTGACTGCCATTACTACTTCACTGTCCTCCAGTGCTCATTTTATGGCTTTTTTATTTGGTTTCCCTTTTGTGGCTCAAAGAAATTCTCCTGTTAATCACCGGTGGTTCATAGACCTCTTCTGGCTTCTACTGTTTTCCTGTTGTATGTTCAGGCTTGCAGATAGGAAAGGTCTGGTAGTAAGTGTACATCCAGATAGTTTCTCTTATGGCAAAGTAAACAGATACAGGATTACTACCCTCACTGTTTGAAAGGTCGCTACCACTGGGGCAAGCCTCTCAAAATTTTCTAAATAGTTTATAGCTGTGCATGCCCAAAGTACTCTTATATATAACATATATGTTACATAGGATTAGTAGCTACTAATTTTTTCCCCCTGATGAAGCCAACGAAAGTTGGTGAAACGCATAGAGGATTGCAGGAAGAGGTTTAAAAGACTTTGTGTTTCTATTCCACGAATCGTTTCTGCATATCTCACCACAGAGGAGATATTATTATAAGTGCAATTTATCTGCACCTTTTTGAGTAGATATTGTTTTATGTTTTATGTCATTAAATTGCGGTTTTACACTATAGAAGTTTCCTTTGTTCCATGTTAATTGGCTATCATAAGCCAAAAAAGGTCTATTTGGATCAGAGTTTACACCACTTCAACCCCTTTTTGAAGAAAGAATTTACTGTTTTGGCCTTGAGATGTTTACTTAAAGTGGTTATTTCTTACCATCTGGTAAGCATATAAGAATATCCACCTTTGTGCACTTGGATTTTTTCACAAAACTATTGGTGTTATTTTTCTTATTGTCATTTCTCACCATACACTTGGAGGAAGATTGATCTCTTAAGTGTACGTTTGGGCTGTTTTCTTACTCAATTAATTATTGGTTGATAAGGCACTATTAGGTGTCTATTTGTTTTTGTTGCGCCTTTTTCTTTAGGTTTTGGTAAATTTACTTCAGGAGTCAGTTAGAAGATCTGGGCTTTCCAATTTAAAGAGGTGGCAACAAGTGTATCTAAATAGGACATTTATATCTCCAAGGAGGACTTTTTGCACACATATTTGTATTTTACATTATATATCCTTTAAAAATTAAGCAGCGCTTCCTGTTTGTGTATATATTTTTACACTGATATCACTCATATATGTTACATATGTAACATATATAACATATCTTCATGGCACTATAGCTAAGATATACCTTTATGCATATCCTTATATTTACACATATATAACATATCTTGTATACTTCAAAGAGATTAGTGGACATTTGGATTTATTTAATTCATTATTAGTTGGCACTTTCTAGTTTTCTGGCTCTGTAAGTGGTACTGTTAAGATGCACCTGTTTTATAGACCTGTAAAGTTCACAAAAATTGTAGGGATATCTCTATATTAACTAGTTGCATGAAAATTTATTGCAATGAGGGGTAGTGTTTGCTGGAGTAAAAAAATGACCCAAAAAATTCCTCAACCTCTGCAGGATCACTGAGTGTCCAAGTCTTCTCCTACTCCCAAAATAACTGTTACCACATCTCAGCAGGGAAGACAGGAGAAAAGGATAAGCGGTATTTACTGGTAAATGCTCTTACTTATATTTTCTAAAAAATAACATAATTAAGTAGACTTAACAGTTGTTGTTGCAAGAAAGAATTGTGTGTTGCGTGGGTTGAATGGGTAGTAAAGATATTTCTATTTTAGCTAAAAGCTAGGGATAGAGGAGACTTAGCAACCTACTTTAAGGAAATCCTGGCTGTGATATTTTAGTGTGTGTAATGTGGTTTGGGCCAAAAATGTCCTTATGTTAAGGAAGATATTTCTTTACAGAGAGCAGGCATGCAAACAAGCAGCCCCTGGGGCATGCAGGTCGCCTGTTATAGTGTAAGGGGCAATTGACTGGGCTAGAAACTGCAGGAAAGGAGTATGTGGGGGTTTACAGGAAAACGGTCCTGTGGGAAGAAAGGAAGTAGGAGGGGCAGAGAGCCCTCATGGCCATTTTGCACTGGAACCAGTGCAAGGAATGTATTACTGAAGCAGAAAATAGGATTAGTAATTTAGAGGATAACATGTGAAATGCATCTTAGTAGGTCACTTAGGTCAATGAACACTTTATTGTTAAATAAAATTGCTGATTTGTAGCCCCATTCAGGGGTGTCATAATGTTCACTATATTGGCATTCTAGAGAGCATGAAGGGCCATATCCAGTCCTATTTATGATAAATGATTCCATGCTGATTTTGGTACTGCCATTTCTGTTGACTTGTCTGTGCCCATGGATTGAATTTTCTGCTAAATTTTTATCTTCAGGTGTGAACCTTTGCATTTTGTTAGGAAAAATTGGTGGAATCTCAAGACTGTGATATTATTTTAAAAGCCACTAAAGGAAAAGAGCAACTGAAGACAAAGGACTAATTGTAGTACTACTAATTGTAGTTTATTTTTTTTTAAAACACTAATTTGATTTCATTAAAGTTTTCTACTCTGTGATAAAAGGTCTAATTAGGTCATATAAAAATGTATGTGATGCATCTATTAATTTGTAACATCTGCAAAATATGTAAAGATTGGAAGAAGTCTATCATTTTACACAGGAACATTACTATTATGTGGTTAATACCATCTGAAAAAATATCTACCTTTCTTTAAATAAGGATAAACAAATATCTTTATATTCAGAAAATATAAGAAATTTAGTAAACTTTTCGGCTTTCAAATAAAAATACAGATGCTCATAGATGGGCAAATCAAAGTCCGAATTATATGGTGTAGATAATGGCAATTTCACCAGATGAGTTATTTGAGTATTTCAGTATATAAATAACTAGAAACCTAAATCCGGGTTCACACAAGCATAAATACGCTGCAGCATATACACTGTGCTTAAAAAAAAAACATGTCCCAAATGTGCAAATACTTTACGATTTTTCACCACTTTTGTGAATATTCAAAGCGATCTTGCTGCTTTTATCATGTGAGTGCATCCATTTATAATAAATTTGTTCATTTTTAAACTGGCTATACTACTTCAGTTTCCTCTCTGATGCAGATATTAAATTTAGAGGGATCCTTGTGAATCACATTGCTTGATTATCTTAAAGGCTATACTGACAAGAGTCAACATTGTGAGTAAAATTTTTATTTTTGCTCTCATGATTTAAAGACATACAACACCATATTAGATTTTCCTTTTTAAGGGGAAGCACATGTCCTCCATGGAATTTTTTGTGGAGCGTTCACACTATGTTGGATAAGTACAATAGAGAAGCACATCCCGATTTTTTTGTTAAATATATCTATGGAAAGGGTAGACATACTACCTTTCCATGGATATATTCAATAAAAAAAAGTTTATCACGGCAAATCTCGCGATACTTACCACGAGAAACTTCAAAGCCTTCTCCCGAGTTATTAAACTCTGAAAAGTGCAAACAGCTTTTCCGAGTTTAATAAATTTCGCCCTCTATACTACTGATGGCCATACGAACAAGTGTGCATAAAAAGTTTCTTCTACACTAATTATTATATACATCAACAGATCTTTCTGTTTCCATACCCCAACAATTTTATCAAGTTTTATAAATATCCAGAATTAATATGGAATCTGGAACAAGTTAGGTTAAAATTGGAACAACTTTAATCTAGACGTAACAGAGAAAGCAATGAAACAGTAAGGGGGTTATTGACTAGAGTGAGAATTAGACTAGCAAATTCTAAAACAGCAGATTCCCATAGCAAATCCGTAACTGCGACAATTTTCCAATTGTAATGTCATGACCGCAACAATTTTAAAGCTGCAACAGTGACAATATTTCCACAGTAAAGTCGCGACAATATTCTCATTGTAAAACGCGACTGCAACAGTAGCAGTATTTTGCGACTGTCTTTAGATGGCGAATTCACATTTTTACAGGCAATTCAGACTTTAGCCAATAACACCCCTCCCAAATGTGGAGTTATGTTTTTTAGCAGTGCAATGTAAACATATACATAGTTATTTCTTTACTTTTTTAAATCATATTTCCTCTAAGAAAATTAATTTTAAAATAAGCAATACATTTGATATAGGTATTTTTTAGCATTGTATATGATAATATTTATTATGACAATTTATCTTCCATAGCAAATTACCGAGATTACTCATTCACTTCAGTCCCTGCCCTGTGGAGCTTGCAGTGCAGTTTCCATATCCAGTCACCCACAGGCAGACAGACACAAACTAGGGCCATTTTAGCCAGGCTTCAATGAACCTAGTATGTTATTTGATCACAGGAGGAAGCCCATACATACTCTGCATAGGCTGGAATCAAACTCACAACCCAATATTACAAGGCAGCATTGCTGACCATTAAGCCTTACAGTGCCCCCAGTGGCTGTATATACTTGTCATAATACAATTGCCTGGGGAAGAGAGTACTTGAAAGGCTGTCTGATCTGTATAATAACTAAGCCCTAAGTCACATCAACAGTGTCTCTTTGTGGGGACAGCTGTTAAAACCAGCGTTTTCACTAGTCTTTGTGCACCAGAAAAGTCATAAAACTTCTGCTGATGATTCCCATACTACTATTATGTGGTTAATGCCATCTGAAAAAATATCTACCTTTCCTTAAAGGCCCAGTACAATACCTTTAAAAAAAGAAAAATGTATCACATAGATTAAAATCCTACTCTAAAATAAATACTGCAAGAGTAGAAGGAATCTTATTTAATGCTCAAAGGTCACAACAAGTTTGGAGCTGTACCAACATGCACCAGAATTTTCTGACCTTTAAACATTAAATAGTTTTTTTTACAACAATTTTGCAGCCATTAGAGCTTTCTATGTTTTCACCTCTATAATATAGTATATTGGTATAGACTATGTGGGGGCAACAATCTCCAACAGCCAACATTGGAGAGACAATTTTCTGTTTATATCATATGTTCACTAATAAAAATATTAAGGAGAAGTGGGCTTATTAATGTTTTCAGTGGTGTTCAAGCCCTCAATATGATCAGTTTATAACCTTAGTTCTCAATCATTGAGACAATTCTGTATTCAATGCCAAACTTTTCTTCTAACACTTTCTAATTCTAATTATTTTCATTTTATTTTTCTTTAAATGTTAAAAAAAAAACATATTGGCATAGAATCAAATATTTGTATTTATTTATATTGATAAGCTTTGCTATACTTTTACTCTGTTCTGCACAATTCAAGTCATAGACCCAAAGTAAAGTGAGTACCACAATTCCATGTACAAACGTTTGTAAATGGTGTTTTCCTTCCCTTGGATTTCATTAGCAATCACTATTTGTAATCATTTTTTAGAATTTGTTGTTAAATGTAGAATTGTCAGGTTCAGTTATTAATAAGTCCATGGGAAGAGAGATACATTCACCTGCTACTTGAAACTGTTTCATTGATTGTATTATTTATATTATTTATATTCATTGATGTTGGTTTGTTGCTGGTCATTTGACTTTGTAAGTGGACAGGTACTAGAGAAGCACAAAAGCTAAAGCTCTATCTGTACATAAATAGATATTGTGTGAGGAAGAATTTAATATATTTGAAGAAGGCACTAGGATCTTCACTGATTTGTTGCTTGGCCATTAGTATTATGACATAAATCTGCATTGCAACTTGTGACTTCC
>WMED01000683.1:0-32264 GCA_019650415.1 Pipa parva
GCCAGTATCCAGCCACTAGGGTCCAGATCTCAAACCTTTTGTAGTGAATCTGACACTTAGAAAGGGCAGCAAAATAGATTTTTTAGTTTTTATTTTCAGTTTCCTTTGTGTACTTAGCATACCTGTTATGTGTGAAGCATATCCATTCACTTTGGTTGGTTCACTCCACTGTCAATCACCCCTTCCATCTGATTGTTCTCATCCTCCAAGGGTTTATTTTCTGATTGTCATGAATTAAAATGTGCCTAATAAAGCAACTAAAGCACATGTGAGGTAATGGCTTGAACATGACGTTCATTTCCTCATGACTGAAGGGAGATTTAGATTTTTTCCTATTAAGTTACTAATATAAAATTGCCTTAAAATCACAGAGAAAGAAATGGTTGGTCAGAATCGTAAATTATGACTAATTTGGCTCCAAGTAGTAGATGAAAATGGTGAGATTTTCTGAAACATGTCCATGTACAGTCAAAGTGATACTGATCTGGCAGATGAGAATACCCATTCACAGATTTCACAGATTACAACATCCAGTGTATGCAGCATTCCATTTTCAATGGCTTCCACTATATATGTTGTAAAATTGACCACAGATTCATTCACAAAGTTGAATTAATGAATTTTACTACTTTTACTATTGCCAACATTTTCAGATAAACTTTTAAAAAAACATTACAAACTAAAGTAGCCTTAGGACATTCTTGGGATTTTCTTAGAACTTTTTCAGTTTTAAACCTGTCATTAAAATTTCTTTTGACACTTTCACTTCCATATCCAAATATACTCAATGGCAAACATAATTTATGGACTACACTTGCATTTATTGTTAGTTATAAATCATGTTTCACACCTTACTTTGCAATAACAGGGTCATCATAAGCTAACTGGACCAAGATAAGTTACAAATAGAACCTATAATAAGTACAATTGTCACCATAATTACATTTTTAAATGCAGTTTTGCTGAAAACTCTTCTCCATTGCTGAACTGATATAAAGTATTATTTCCAATTCAAAGTTGAGAGATTCAGAACTAAAAAATCCCAATGAACATTTTTGTGAATAGTCAAAAAATGGACACAATTCAATAAAAACAAATCCGAACCTGGAAAAGAGAAAAGTTGACTGGTCCATTAGGATACCAAAAATTATGGTAGCAGGATAAGATCGCAGTATACCCTCCTGCCCACCCATTTATCAGTCTCAATTTCATGTCATTTACACAGCCATATTGTGTATGTAGACCGTAAAGCAATAGGATTATGCAGTACAGGAGTTACAAATCTAGTAGTAGGTGTGTAGACAGGGGGAGGAGAAAATGGAGAAAATGTGGTAGAGGAATGGAAGTAAAAGCATTTTGTGGGGAGGGGTAATAGAGAAATAAATTAGCATAAATTATTTTAGTGATTGAGCTTCTGTCCTTGGGTTACAGGTTGAATCCCCAGCAGACCAGTTAAAACTCTCATTAACAGAATTGTATTTTGCATATTTTATGCATACAGTAATCAACAAAAACTGAGTTTTATTATTCTGAAAAACTCCACAGAAAAGATGTACATGATTCCCTAATACATAAGCTACACTGGCCAGTATGATCGACCCCGACAAAATAACATCATTGTGCTTTATCAAGTCTACTTTGTCATAACAACAAAGTCAAAATCAAGGAAGAGATCTAAGGATTACAAGTGCTGCATATTCAGTGACTCCTGCAGTCTCTAACAGTACTGTAAGGAACAGATCTAAGGATTACAAGTGCTGCATATTCAGTGACTCCTGCAGTCTCTAACAGTACTGTAAGGAACAGATCTAAGGATTACAAGTGCTGCATGTTCAGTGACTCCTGCAGTTATTCTCTAACAGTACTGTAAGGAAAACCTAAATACAAACTGAATACTGTTTCACAGGAGAATGGGATAAGAAATGAGAGGCTCATGACAGAGCTGGATTACCTTGTAGGAGCCCATGCCGCAACTTTCCATGCTGTACGGGAGCTGTAAATAAATGAAAATATTGATTTTGAAAAGCAATTTATCAGGCATCCATCATTTATTGTCAGAGCAAACTTTAGCAACAAGCACACATGCACAAACAAAAATTACATTACAGGAATATCCAACAGAGAAATGACAAAAGAAATAATTATTATGAAGTATAATATAGTTTTGCTGTTGCATTTCTTGATTAATGTTCCATTTGGTTTGTTTTTTCCAACTGATCAGTTTTACTGGGGAAAAAAAGGCAAGTAGTGCTTTTGAGAGCTGTTTTGAGGGGGAGCAAGGAGGGTTAAAGCAATGCTTTCCATTGCTGCCTTCTCTTTCTCTTGTAGGAACTATTTTTGTGCATAGCAGCTGAAGGTTAGGGTGGACCACCACCTTATCCATTATGTATTATATTGATAAAGCAGTGTAGTTGATAAGCCATTCAGGCTTTTTTCTTTAGAAAACACAAGTGTGTCATCATCTTAATAATGTATGTGCCCTTTCCAACCTATAAGTTTTTCTATAATGTATCCTGACTGTACTTGTTTGTGCAGAAGATACAGCATTCAGAGCTGATGACTCAGAATGAAGGGATGTTATGACCCATCTGCCTTTTCCTGTTTCTTCAGAGCTGTCAAGCCCCCTGAGACCAAGTGCGAAAATCAGGAGACTTCCATGGCACTGGGTATCATGTCACAAAGAATATTTATATATACCAATTGCTGATATGTTGTCAAACCCATAAATACAACAACACACACAGAAATGAATTAATCCCAGTTACTGCCTACCCCTTCTATTGTTTACTATGACTATTGGGTTACTACAACTTAAAAGAACAGTAACACAAAAAATTGAAAAAAACCTCAAATACTATCTATTGAATCTGTGCCTCCAACTGTGTCTATAAAGTAATATATTTAGCCATTTAGCTTTAGAAATTGAGCTTTAGGATACACTTTCTGTATATGCTTTATGTAAAGGGAAAGTCTGTTTGAGAACATGGCTGCTATCGGTAAAGGTAAAATCAGACAGAAAGCAATACTATTCCTGAATTTAACTTCAAAGATAACATTTTTACATGGTGTAGAGCAGTGATTTTCAACTGGGGTTCCATGGAACCCAAGGGTTCTGCAGGAACAAGCCAGGGGTTCCACGACACCTGCGGTACCAAGGTTAGCTGGGATATGGTCCCGACCACTGTCACACAATAGCCATGTCAGTGATCGGGACCGTATCCCGGCTAACCTGCCTACCTGCATGCAGGACATAGTTCATACTGCATGCAGGTTAGCTGGGATACGGTCCCGATCATTGACATCTGTATTGTGTGACAGTGATCGGGACTGTATCCTGGCTAATCTTACATGAGTTAAAAGGCAGCCTTGGCTCCTTCCTCCATGACCTGCTGGGTATGTAGAATAGCTCTGAGCCTCAGATACATTCTTAAAGGTGCAGGACCTTTATATTAAAGGGATGTCACGGGTGCTGCTGGCACTTACAAGTCTAGTCTGCCTTCCTCTTACACAGCACTTCTGATTTCTCATATATTTCTTGGTGATTCTAGAACAGCAGGTGAAGGATGGTTTCTGAGGCTCAAAGCGATTCTACATACCCAGCAGGGTTTCTTTCTTTTGGGGTTCCGCCAGAAATCACGGTTTCTTTAGGGGTTCCACCAGAAATCACGGTTTCGTTAGGGGTTCTGCCAGAAATCTGACGACACAAAAGGGTTCCCCTGAAGCAAAAAGGTTGAAAAACACTGGTGTAGAGAGACTTGTGGACAAGAGATTATGCAGCAGACGTGGAGCAATCATAAAAAAACTATATTGGGACTGAACAAATTCTAGAGGGCGAAATTTATTAAACTGGTAAAAGTTGTTTGAGCTTTTCCTAGTTTAATAACTCGGGAGAATGATTTGAAGTTTCTCCTGGTAAGCATCGCGAGCTTTGACTCGTGCGATACTTGCCGTGACAAACCTTTTTTATTAAATATATCCATGAAAAGGTAACTATATTGTATGGCTACCTTTCCATGGATATATTTAATTAAAAAAAGTTTCTCACGGTAAGTACCACACAAGGAAAATCTCACGATACTTACCAGGAGAAAGTTAATTCTCCCGATTAAACTCGAAAAAGCCAAAAAGGCTTTTTCGAGTTTAATATATTTCGCCACTATCAGGTGACTACATCCAGAGTGAAAGTGTTCATTCATGTTGTTTACATAGTCAAGTGTTTGAATAACTGCAATGCCAATCGACATGGGAATTTTGATTGTTTGGCATTACTGGTCCTTTAATGCAGGAAATCCTGCAAGTTTATTTACCATAAACACAGGGGTTTTATGTAAAACATGATTATCAGCCATGTTTTTCTCTAACTGCGTAACTCTTACTGTAAAGAATATTTACAGTTTATTTGTGTGCGTGCTATAAGGTTTAGAATAGCTTCACAATGGCCGGGCATCAGTTTGACATGGGACAATCATGAAACTGTTGCTATGTTTCCATGAGACCTATAACCTACATCCACAGTGTAAGATACAAAATGAAACTGGTAATATTTTCACCCCACTTTTACTAAGCCTCTGTTTGTACACTGAAGGGGGTTATTCACTAAGGTGCGAATTCGACTGTCAAATTCTCAAACAACAGATTCCCCTAGTAAATCCGCTACAATTTCCCCATTGTAAAGTTGTGACAATGTTTTAAAGTTAAGATTGCAACAATTTTCCCATAATAAAGTCACGACTGTGACAATATTCTCATTATAAAGATGTGACTGTGACAGTAGCAGCCTATTGCAACTGTCTTTATCTGGTGAATTTGCACCTATACGCAACAATTCAGACTTTAGTGAATAAATGAAAGTTAATTCTATACTGCAACAAATTGACTCCAGATATTAAAAATAAAATTACCATTTTAAAGGGTCTTCAAACCAAAGGCCATGTGCCCTGGATATTTAGGTCTAATAGTGCATCTGAATAAAGTACAATAATACTAGGATCCAAACATTTACTAGGGAAGCTATGGCTTAGCTGTAATATTAGGTTTCAGTACAATGGGTTAATTAAAGGAAAACAGTTATTCACTAAAGTCCGAATTGTTGCGTATAGGTGTGAATTCGCCAGATAAAGACAATTGCAATAGGCTGCTACTGTCGCAGTTGCATCTTTATAATGAGAATATTGTCGCAGTCGTGACTTTATTGTGGGAAAATTGTCGCAATCTTAACATTAAAAAATTGTTGCGACTTTACAATGCGGAAATTGTAGCGGGTTTACTATGGGAATCCGCTGTTTGCGAATTCGACAGTCGAATTCGCACCTTAGTGAATAAAATAGTGTTCAAATACTTCCCCTAAATATTCCCATTTTATGAGCTATTTACTGCTGATCTACATATTAAATATGCTTTGGCATTTCCACTTAAACTATACTGTGCTAATTATCACCGTGCCAGATCTGCCATTCTGCGGCGATAAAAATAGATATTTTTGTAAATTTTGGCCAACTATGGGGATATTTTTTTCTGCTATAAAGTTAGCTTGTTTCTCTTGCATTAGTTAAAAATAGAACAAGTAAAACATCCAATCAGCAAGCCCTGAAAATACTATTTCCTTTTTGTAATTTCTGACAAACAGAAGCTTTTATTGGAGATATAAAAAGCAGGTGCATATGCTTTGTCTCGGGACCCTGAGGTGACATTCCAGTATTTATAAATATAAAAGTTGAAGAACATTGTCCCCTCTAATTTCTTTCTTATTTTTTCTTGCACTAATGATTTTTTTTTTTTTTGTCAAATGGGGCATAGAGGGCACCAAAACCATAATTTGTTCTAAATCTACCTGCTTGGAATATCAGTTTTCATGTATTTCATGTTATGCAATCTTATTTAATATCTTTCTGTAAAAAGTTATTTGTCCAGCCCTGTTACTGCTCCTACTTTCCTCTTCTGCGTCTTTGCTGAACTGGTATGAGTAAACCGTTCCTCTCTAACTAGGTAGTTTATACAGAAGGACGAGTACTGTAGCATTAAATGAAACATTTTTTCTGATGGGTAGTTTATAAAGCACCATCTCTTAGCTGAATTGTTATTGCAGCCTAGAGATCCGGAGGACATGCTACTCTGAAATTGAGGAGGAGGGCTCTCGCTTGTACACATCCACTGCTCATTTCGGGTAAAGCACTGAAGAAAAAAGTTACCATGTCTATGAAAGGGTTTAGAATAGGTATTAGATGGCATTGAAGATTTAAATTATTGATACTGCACACTCTTTGAAAACCCATATATGCCACTTTTAACATGAGTTGGGAAAATAGCATCAATTCCCATTTTGGTTTGTATGAAATATGCTGTTTGTGCCACAGATTAATCTGAAATTAACATTGATGCCCATGTTCCTTTTAAACTAAAAAGCCAGGCTTTAAGCACACTTGAGAGCTCTCATGCTATCAGGCCAGGCATCCATCAGTTATATTTCTTATGTTTCACATTGATTAAATGCTGTTATTGCTTTGTTGATTGTGTTTTGCTAACAGTACACTATCAGTCCCCTTAGGGCGAAAGTTATGAAACTCGGAAAGACCGCTCTGGGTCTTTCCGAGTTTACTGAGAGAAATCTTGCATTGTTCTTGTGAATTTTCTTTCGAGATTTCAAAATAGAGATTTTTAATCCCAATTTTTCAGAATTTTGGATGGAAAGGTAGCCATGCTACTAATGCAATGTATGGCTACCTTTCCATTTCCATCAAAAAATTTTTAAAAATTTGAGATCGAAAAACGAGATCTCAAGATATTAAAAAAATCAGAGAACGATGTGAGATTTCTCTTGGTATACTCAGAAAGACCCAGAGCGGTCTTTCCGAGTTTAATAACTATTCATTCTTGGGTTATTAAAACTAGCCACACTTTATTATTAGCAAAGAACAAAAAAAAAAAAAAAAAGGATGATTAAAACATAACACAATGTACATGTACTTTTGGAATGCAATGGATGATTAACATGGAAAACTATGCTCCTATCAGAGATTTAAAACTGCAAAATCCCCTTAAAATCATTTTCAATTGATTGCAGTTATAGGGCGAAATTTACTAAGGGCGAAACGATCGCCCGAAGTTAATTTCTGACTGCACGTGGTATTCCGATTGATTTGCGATCGTGCGATCGCAAATCAAGCGCAATTCCGATCGTGCGATCGCAAATCAATCGGAATACCGCACGTGCAGTAAAAATACCGCACGTGCGGTCAGAAATTATCTTCGGGCGGACAAATTTTTTTTTTCTCACATGTAAAAACTAACTTAATTCCTTGGTGCACCACAATAAACCATACATTCCTATGAAGGCACTAGCATTTATGCCAATGCAACATAACGTCTGATAAATACATATAAAGGGCACCTAGGCAGATACAATTTTATAAATAAACTCACTTCTTTATAAAGGAATATACATATCAGAACACAACAAAATAATAAGCACAAAATCCTATATGAATAGAAGTTTCACTGTAATGAAATAGTGAGAGTGCTGAGTCAATTTTTACCTGTTATCATTAATAGAAACCTACTATCATAGACACCTTCATGAAGGTACTTGAGATGAGCAGGGTTTGCTCAGTATAGCTAGCATTAAAAATGTGTAATATGTATCATGATAAATTTGCCTTCCATCCAGCTGGTATAGGACTTGTCATTGATTTATTATGTGTATGTGTTTGTCCTAGATATGGTGGTCAAGCTTACGGTATATTTATTTGTTTATTTTTTTTTATTTATGGATACAAATAATGCATTAAATAAAATATTTTATAAAGTGAAATGAATTCCTGCTTTGGCAGAGTACTAAATGAGGGGGTTACTCTCTAAAGTCCGAATTCGACTGTCAAATTCTCAAACAGTGGATTCCCATAGCAAATCCGCGACTGTGACAATTTCCCAACTGTAATGTTGCAACTGCGACAATTTTTAAAGTTGGGGATGCGACAATATTTCCATAGTAAAGTCACAACTGCGACAATATTCTCTTTATAAAGACTCAATTGCGACAGTAGTAGTCTATTGCAACTGTCTTGAGCTGGCGAATTCCCACCTTTACATGACAATTTGTACTTTGGAGAATAACCCCCTTTAAATCTTTTCTTGATAGGAGAAGTATACATGTATGTGTCTATTATTTTACATAGATTAATTTAGATTGTAATATTTACAGGTTAGAGACCTACCTTTCTCATTCAAATCATTTCACATAAACAGTTATGTATTTTCATGACGGCTATGTTATATAATGTTAATTCAAATGTTGTAAAAATCTGAATCTTTCAGCAGAGCTCTTTTTAATGAAAAGACCACTATTCCTATGATGTGCAAAGTCTTTGCTCAAATTTATATTGATGGGAATAGACACATGAAGGGTATTAAACCTTCAAATCCCTAATGCATTCTGTGCCATATGGATTTTTACATTCTTTTTTTAATCCACAAAATTCAAATAAGGTAAATGTTTAATTACTGTCTTGATAAATATACAAACCATATAAATGCATACTATCAAATGAAATCTATTTACACCAGCTGAAAATAATAAGGACTTTACTAGGAAATGCAAGTGCAAAAATGGGCAAATTTGGTCCTTCAAGTTACTACAACTTCCAAATCACCTTTGAAAATCATTGAATGCAATTTGCCCTTCCCTGCCCTAAGGGGTTGTAAGAAAGTCAATATTGAAAGCATAAGATCAGAAATGGTTTAGAAATGACAGCAAAGTTTCCAACACTCAATGCACATTTCATGGAACATTAGTTTTATAGTGCTTTTTAATAATACAGATGATATTTTCCGCATTGGAATGACTACCACTTACCATCCCTTGTTTTCTACTATTTGTGTTATTTTTTTTTTTTACTGTTGTTAAATATATAAACAGGATAACATAGCATCTTTTTCGAAATATGCTGTCTCTGGGTTCCATCTTGTTCAGCTGGAAATCCAACCTGTGGTTTCCTCCTAGCATCCTATAGTAGCTACATCAGCTATAGGAAAGTGATTAAATATTTTTTTAATACATAAATGTTTACACAGGTACATAATACATGACATTCAGACCCTTCTGAATTTTGTTGTTGGGTAATACCCATTATAAGACAGAACTGATATTTTTGCATATATTTTAGTTGTATCAATCCAGTTAAATCATTCACACTCTATCTTGAAATTCAGCAGTCAAAAGGATGAACTACATTAAACCAACCTATCATCAATCTTTGAGCTCACAACTGCAACTCAAAACAAATGCATGATCACTGAGAGAAAAAATGCTTGTTCTTATTAAAAAAAGACTTGAAGTCAGAATTTACAGCATTTTTTTAATCCTTTCAACTGTACCACATCATACTGTGCCAACATCCGGGTTTTAATAAACAATTATAGTTACTAGCTAGTAGGTACAGTACAAGCTATGATAAAGCAGTTATAGTGTACTATAGGGCACTTAATTAAACTAAACCTAATGGAAAAATTATTTAAAAACTTCTATTTAAGCAGCAAAATCTAAAAAGAATTATAAGTCTCTGTGATATTTCAATCCGAAAAGCACAAAACCACTATTTATATAATTTTTGTAAGTAATACAAATTTTCTGTTAGTTCAGTAACTTATTATCCTTATATTCTATTTGTTACCTAAGGTGCACAAGATTTGGTGACATCCTCCTGGGCGGTCTATAGTTGCTGGAATAGGTAGCCTGACAGAACATAACTGCAGTTTTATTGACAGTTTTCTATGGCCTTATGTCTGCAGTTTGCCATCCTTTGTGAAGGATACCAATGATTTTATTAAAAAAATATATTCCAGTGTCAGATGAACATATTTTGGTGACATGCGATGTGGAGTCCTTATATATTTATATAGATCCACATGCCCTTCAAGCTGTGAAATATTTTCTTTACACAGAGTCCCAGGGACATAAGGATTTCAAAGGGTTTTTCCTGGACCTCCTCTCTTTTTTCATTTCCCATAACTACTTCATCTTCCACCATCAATTTTACCTTAAGGTATCAGAGACAGCCATGGGAGCAAAATGTGCCCCCTCGCATGCCAACCTGTTCCTAGGGTGGTGGGAGAGGGATGACATTTTGTGAGGATCTTCTTGCGAGTTCTTTGGATACGTCATTGATCTGTGGCTCCACTATATTGATGATATTTTCATCCTGTGGTGGGGCCCACAGAATAACAACACCTTGAACAATAAATTGACAATGAGTACCTCAAATGAAGCAGTTGGCTTTTTGGATCTGACAATTAATAAGAGTCAGGTTTCCTAGAAACTGATCTTTTTCTGAAAAAAAAAGGCTACTAATAACTTGATAAGTTACGATAGCTTCCATCCAGAGTAACTGTGGAACTCCACACCAAAAAGTCAATTTATGAGTGTCCAGAGAAACCCTCTGGTTTCTGAATTGTACTTCAGATAGTACATTTACTGTCACATCTGAAGAACTTGCAATGAAGTTTTTAGCTTGAAAATATCCAAGAAAGGAGGTTCAGCTTGCAAAGAACGCAGTAATGAAAATGTCACAATTTGAATTAATGTGAGATAAAGGAAAAATTAGAATATTACCACATTTAATGACCAGTGGTCTAATATTAAGTCTATTTTTCAAAGGAAATGGTACATATTGAAATCTGATCACATACTATCTGAGCTTATTCCTTTAGTACTTATTCCTTCACTTATGCAGCTAGGGAATGTTCCAGTTTATCTGACATTATTACCCAAATCTATTTTGGCAGTTGTGTAAAGAGATTGGGTAGGGGTATAAGGCTTCTGGGCTCCAATGCCTGTGGGGTTTGAAGTTTGTGAAACCCATGACACATTCGGTCACTGTCATAATATCGTAATATCTATTAAGATTACCTAGTTCATTAATTTTAGTTCTAATAATTGCATTTATATTTTGGTATGTCCTTGTAACAAGTTGTATGTTGGTGATGATGATGATTATTCGAATGTTGGTAGGACTACACAAAAAAAATAAAAATCGGCTTTCTCAACATTTGTCCAACATTAAAATTGCATGCAGGGAATCTGAATATCCAAATAAGCTTATGACACTGACAGAAAATTGCTCTGTGGGGAATCTTGTTGGATATTCAGTTTACAGACCAGAATGCCATTTGGACCAAATGAGGATTTTGACTTTTTGCCTTTTATTTGATTTTGTTTTCTAGACTGAAAAACAATATCATTTTTTTTCCATCTGTTGTTCGTGTTTCAAGTAACTGGTGCAGTGAGTCTAATACATTCCTTTCTTATGAGAATTTCTCTAGTTTATACAGTTGTGACTCTGCTAAATACTTCCCTTTCTCTGGGATTTATGTCTTGCTCTGTGAACTTTAGCTGAATTGGGACTCCATCTCTATTCACTGAAAGGTTTTGGAAATTTGGTGAAATTTTGAAATTGGGAGTTTTCCCCTTTAAGAGTTATTCAAGTTTGGACTCTTGGTGATAGTTCTGACATTATCTAACTATGGAATCCATTCTGCTCCATGAATCTGAGTCAGTTCGAGTATCCATCTATACTGTATAATGGGATAGGAAGATGTGGGGTTACATTGTTGGTTTTTTGTATAACTATGTTTTTAAATTTTTGTTATTTCTGTTTTATGGTTTTGATTTCTTATTAATTTCTTTTTTTCAATGTACACTTAATATTAGTGAATAACTATTTTAAGTCATGATCTAAAAAATTGTCGTCTACTATGATCTTGTTTTGATAATTGCATTGTAGTATATGCACAATACAAGTAGCTGACAGCTTTTTTGACAATTGTTTTGAAGGCCCAGCTAATAAACATAGTTTTACTAGATCTCAGCTCATTGATTACTTGCGATTTCATTTGTTACACTGGACAGTTAACTAGACAGCGTTTGTTGAGTTCTGGAGCCACTCTACTTTGACCAAGACTGTGCAGGTTTGACCGAGTTACAGAGATCTATACAATTTTTGTTTAATATGCCTTCTAAGCATATTTGGTGATAGTGTATTTAGTTTGTAGGGTTGTGCTTAAGGGTTTATATTATATTTAAAGTTGTCTGAAAGTTTGTATTTAAAGTGGAATGTTTAGTCAAGTGGGGCTGTTGTAGCATCACCCCACTTTTTTGTGGGTCTTTTAAATGTTTTAATGTGGGTTGCTAAGGGTATTGAATAGTAATGTATATTTAATAAAGTGTTGTTTTGGGAGTGCATTCCATTTTGTGGGCTGTATTTGTCTTTTCTTATTTACAAATGGAATTGTCAAGGGCTCATTTCACTCAAATTTATTCCATTGATCTTCTTCATATGAAGCAGTAGTCAATCCCTACTAAAACAACTCTAGAAACAACTATTTTGCACCTCTCAGTGCACCAGAAATACTTAGATTTATGCACTATAGAGAAGACTTTTCCCCATAAAACACTGCATAATATAATCCTTTTAGGTTGTATCATGCAGCCTTTTATGAAGAATGACTTGTATCTATATAAGCCATTGAGTAACTAAAGCCTGTTTAGTTGTGGCAGGTACAATGATATATATATTGGCCTTACTATGATAGTATTATAGAAGACAGAATAGAAGGGAGGGGGATAAAAACAAAGAAGTGAGTACACTATGCGCAATTTTTTCAGTCATATGCATAAAAGGATCTGCTAAAACATCACTGGAATTGCAATCATTTGCAACTAATAGTTGAAGAGGAATAAAAAGATTTTTGCAGGAGGCTGGAAGTGATGGGAAAAGACAGATGAAGCAGAGAAAACAAAAGCTCTAAAAATCATTTACATATATAACTTTGAAAGAGAATTGACATAATGTGTAAATCTTGGTTAAAACGCACATGTGATTATAAATAGTATGAAAAGACACAACCAATTTAAATTCCCTCTTAGTGGCGCTAATTCCACATAATGTTGTAAAACAGACTAAAGAACTATGTCACTGTCCATGGCACAGATTCGGAGAGTTATTTTGCTGTTATATTTCCCTATCATCCAAATGGCATATTTCCCCTATAATGTTAACATTTTAGCTTGAGGTATAGAGAGGAATGCACAAATAGATGTGCATTGATTGACACAAGTGATAGCTCTTAAAGTCAAGTGCATCTGGAATCAGATAAGCTATTTAAGGATAGGCTTTTTTAGTACATTGGTATTCAGCTGGGAGTTAAGATGTTAGATAAGTGCTTAATGAATATTGAGCAGGAGAAGGCACTAGATGAAGGCAAGAATGAGTAGAAAAGGGTTTGAAGCTTAAGAGGCCGGTAGAACTGAATGTGCTAAAACTGGGCACATTTAAGCAGAGAGCTGAGGTTTTCTAGCTGTAAATGAGACAGAAGATTACACATTTAAATGGAAGATTTCTGAACGTGTAAGGGCTGGGGGGGTAGAGATCTTGAACGACGTGAGAAGACAAATTTGTTAGAGATTTTAGTTAGTTAATGGCACATATAGATTAAAAAGCATGATCTATTATTCAGAATCCACAAGTTTAGTTTCTAGGAAGAAAGAGAGGTGAGTTATGTGGCCCATATAATTGATTATCTTTGCTAATCTCACATTGTTCCTCCATCGGTAATTACTGATTGTACATTCCTCAGGTAATTAGTTTAAAGTAAATAAAGCAGAGCAGAGACAACAGAAATAATTAGGGAAAATTAGAAAATAATTAGGTTCAAAATTCTGAAAAACATAGGAACATACACTTTTTTTAGCCTGAAGACCTGCAGCCAATCTGTTTGCATGGATTAAAACAAAAGGTTTGAAGATTTCTGGGGGAGCTTTATTTTAAAAAAATGATTTCAGTATGACTTTAGTATTTCGTTGTCTACAGGGTTATATTAATTAATTGTTTCCCTTGCACCAGATATTCCCAGTCAATAGTGTTGTTATGCTGTAATCAAAAGAAATAGATTAGAAGTAAATTAAAAAGTAGGACCTGAACTATTTAAACAATCTTTTAATGTATATATATATATATATATATATATATATATATATATATATATATATATATATATATATATATATATATGCATAATTTTATTTATAAAGCGCCACTAAGTTAGACAGGTTTGTTTTCAGTATTTCCATTTGTTTCTTGTTTGTAAAATCTGCAAGAAAGAAACCTTTGATGCTAACAATGATTTCATTTTTGGAATGATTACAAACTTGTGTTTTGAAATGATCTTAAACTGGAAAATAATAATAAGCTTCCTCTATTACAAATATTAAAATCAATCAGAGAGCATTATGAGAGTCATGCAGCTATAATTTGCATGCATCTACTGCTTCCTGAAAAGCCTATGGCAACTTTAATGATAAGCAACAATTAGTGACAGCAGTAATAATTTAATAGAATGTCAATAAATACGCCAAGCACAATGAGTGCCTTTTTAACAAAAAACCTCTTTTGAAATGTTTTCCCTATCAATTACAATAAATAATATAAATATCCTTCATATTTCATAATTAGAATTTTGGAACTAAACAGCAAAACTGAAGACTGTTAACAGAAATGATTATCATCTTTTACATAATACTCATTTTTATTGTGTTTCTGTCTCTGTCTCATAGTTTGTTTAAAATTATAGATTTTTTTCTCTTTTCAGAGGCTTGCTATCCCTTACTGCCCATACCATCTCCCAACTTCTACGTAACTACTTAGCTACTCTTTTAAAATGGATTTTTCACCTTATTTCTCAGTATGCTATAGACATTTGTAATTAGTTTTTATTTATTTTTAACTTTCCAAATTATTTACCCATCTATCCTGACTCCTCATTATTAGACTGACCTACCAGAAGACCAAAGAATCCTCTGATGGAACCTACCTTGTTGTGCCCTAAATTTCTTAGCAATATTTGAAGCATTACAATGCTTCCATCCATTATATTAATGGTAGTGCACCTCTAATGGCTGCTCACACCACCTGACACTAATGTCATTTTGTGTGTTCTCTGACATGACACAACCAGCAGGGGGAGAGAACATTTGGTGTGTAACAACTAGTAGACCCACACCGTTACAAATATATCCAGAAAAATGATGGGTTTTTTACAAGTACTTGATGGATGCCATTATTATTATTTAATATTTTATATTTATTATTATTGGGCAGTGTGGTGGTTCAGTGGTTATCACTGCTGCCTTGCAGAGCTGGGTTCTGGGTTCAATTCCACCCTGGACTTTATCTGCATGGAGTTTTTATGTTCTCTTCGCACTTGCGTGGGTTTTCACTGGGCACCCCAATTTCCTCCCACAATCCAAAAACATACATCTGTGTCTGTCTATGTGTGTGCGACTGAATAGGGAAACTAGATTGTAAGCTCCACAGGGCAGAACCTCATTTTCAGGAATTTGTGGACTCTTGGGATCCATTTTTCTAGATTTTGCAGTCTAATACTGTGCCTCTTCTTTGAAGGGGGTTGCTCAATTTAAAATAAAATTTCAATTTGTTGTAGATAGCAGTATTTGTGGACAGTTTACAATGGTTCCTCACTTTTTGTTCTTTTAGTTTGTCAGTTTCTAACTTTTCTTTAGAATTTTTTTCTCCTTGTTAACATTTTTGCTCTATTTTATATTTAAATGGTCTTCTGGTCAGTAGAGTCCACTTGCTGAGTTAAGGATGGGCGAAATTTATTGAATGCAGAATTTTTCCGCACGTGCGGAATTTCAATCGATTTCCAATCTCGCGTGCGGAATTTCAATCGATTTCCAATCACACATCGGAATTTAAACTTCGCCCTTTATAAATTTCGCCCACTGAATTTTAGTTTTAGCCTGTTGTAGATGACATTCTAAGATTGATCTTTGCTTTTTATTTTTGTGCCTTTTTAATTATTTGGCTTCATATTTCTTTTTAATTATGCTTCTAGCTGGCTTTCCAATGTGCACTAAGACTGAATAGTGTGAATCTGTCATTACAAATGACATGTAGTTAACAATGGGATGCCCTTGCATGCAAGCCTTTTGACCAACTGAGTAGTTCTGACTGAGTTACAAATATAAAGAAGTCCTAAAACTTTTAAACCGCAATTATTAAAAGTTTTTCCATTCCGTTTGAGAGAAATATTGGGGAGATACAACAACTTCCACATGCTTGCAAAAATTTGTAAATTGATTGATTAAAAAAAAATATAGAAATACATGCAGATATATAAAATTGATGGCGATATATATTATTGTTGCTGTTCAATAAAAGAAATAGAAACATGAAGTTTTAACATAGTGCAGAAACTACTGAAACATTATTAGTTACTATGACAAAACTAAAGACTATTCAGAACACTTACTTAGAATGATAAATGAGAACATTGGATAGCAAAACAAATTTTCAATCAATAACTAATGCCACACTGCCTGTCTTCTTTTATAGCTACAGTCATATTAATAAAACTGATAAAATGCTTATCCTCTTCAGTTTTTATAACTGGTTTGTATTCATGGGCAGAAGATGCTTAATGATCTCATCTGTGAATCAAATATACACCAAGCCTAGAATGATAAAGATAAACCATTTATCAACAATACTTTTATTAAAAGATCTGAAGCGTGTATTTATTTTATCTGAAGATAGAAAATGGAATTAGTTCAATCACATCTGGAAAAAAAATATTTCAATAACTTGTTATGTTTTATAGATATGTCTAATATAGTTGCTGGCTGAATTTGTGCATGGAAAACAATTCATTGCCTTTTAATGAATTGTATCATGACATTTTCACATTGGAACTTCCTGTCGTGAAGTGTCCTACGGTAAATCAGTTGTGCCCAAAGAGATATTAATCTCTGTATATAAGAGTAGGTAAAATATAATTTATATCATATGCTCATAGTGTTGGTAATTGATGTATTAGTGAAAGTTTACTATCAATGATATCATAATTTAAGAAGAAAAGACATATAATATAAAATATAAGTCCTAGAGGGTAGGGAAAAATTAAAATGAATCAACAGTACTAATGTAGAAAGACAATAAAGCTGATTTTGGGTTACATTCCATTCCATGGAGCCTTAGCACCTTGCTAGAGCTGGTGGTATCAGAAATGCAATAATGGAATACCTAATTGTAATATATATATACATATATATATATATATATATATATATATTCATTTTCTTTTTTTTATTTGAGACATGCATACACAACAGAATGTCTCCCAATATTTTCACTGCAACATTCTGAAACATTGTTAGCAACAACAAAATCCTCAACATATCTTCCCAGTTGACCATAGTATGTGTTCCTGACCCTCTGCTCTAGTTATTTTATTAAGTTCTGCCTAGATAGCATGTGAGAATGTTCATCCTATGGAAACTTTCTGTCCTGTGTAATATGTGCTCTGTTGACTGGGTAAATTCAGGGTTTCCATGACTAGCAACAACTTGGCCACAAAAGTTTTCCTGCACATTTACCTACCTCATCAATGATGCCCAAGATAATTTTCAAATCAAAGGGGGGATTGCCTTTGGGTATGCCAAATGTCCTGAATATAACACTCATGCCCAGGCAACAGAACTAAAACTAGGGCATGCTGAGGCAGTGCACACGTAAAGTGGAATGGGTGATCATAACTGTCGAGACTTTACAATTCTCATTTTCTCTTAAAAATTACTGAGCAATTGAAGTAGGAAATTGCAGTTTAAATATGGTGTGTGTAACAAATATATTGTGAGGCTCCACTTGTCAAGGTGTGAGAGAACTCTTGATTTTCTTATGCCAGCCATACTTTAACTGCAAATTTAATAGGGGGACTGATTAAAGCTAAAAGATAACTTATTAACTGAGGCAACAAGAAGGCTGAGGTTCACATTGGCTTGAAGTGGCCTAATAATAGTGAATTTCCCTTCATATAGGGTGATCACTAAACTAATTTTGTATCTTAGAAAAACTTTACTAAGCAAAACAAGGCAGTAGTTTGAGAAACAGTGCAAGACAATGGAAAGATAGAACACTGGAAGAGAAAACTACCTGGGTTTACAAATGGCTGCAGTTGCCAAGAGTTTGATGACCCCTGCCTTTACACAATAGATAAAATTAATACTACATCACTTGTCAGATGCAGTGCTTTTATGTGAACCACTGTTAGAGGATGGCAGAGTTTTAAATCGGTGGTGAGTGGCAGAGACTTCATCTGTTAGACATGACTGAGGAGTAGGGAATGAGCTGAGCTGTGAATGGATTAAACAAGTTACCAAAGGCAAACAAAACCAGAATAGTCAGGAAAAATGCCAAGATCTAAACCTGAAGATCAGTCCTAAAAATATTCAGTGCTAACTAGGATTTATAAAACAGAAGAATATAAGAAAGATTTTTATTCTCCTTTCTACTCACTTTATTATATTTATATTATATTGCATTATATTATGATATAATCATTATGTTTTATCTTGCTCAGTGATGCACCATCTATTGAACCTGTGTATCCTATTGTAAATGCTGTAAATATGCTTTTCACTGGTGTGTACTTGTGCACTTTCAGTGACAATAAAATCTAATTTAATCTAATCTAATCTGTATCAAAGCAAAAAACCTTGGCAGCAAAATGGATCCCTGGAACTGGTAACATTAACCCTGAAATGACATGTAATTCCTATAAAATGATACCAACATATAAGAGATCTTATATGATATTTAATCCAATAATTACCACAGATTTATTTTTAAATATTTTTTTATTCAATGTCCCCATAATTGTAGATAGTAAATTTACAGGTAGGGAATAATTACACTGAAATGCCCTCTTTATTTTTAAACCTCTTGTTGTGTTTGGATCTGTAAATTTGGTCTGGGTAAAAAGACTTATCTTGTTCAGTCATGTATCCTTTATTAGGACATGTGGAAAGAGGAAGGATCTACACGGTTTGCTAAAGGCATGCATGTAATTTTAGCTGAGATACTACAGATACTCTAATAAACAAGTAGAATATACTATAATAGAAAATACCAGAAATGTAGAGCAAAATAAGTAGGACTTTGTACCACCAATGAGTAGTACGGTAAGTAGTAATGATTTGTGGTTTTGAAGTAGGGTTAGTTCTATATGTATGGAGTCGCCATGGAGGCCTACAGAAAGTCTGAGATCCCTGAAACAGCATGAAAAAGATTTAAAAGATTTATGTAAGACAGGCTAAATAAATTAGAGAAATCACCTGTTGTTTATGCATAGGGACTTCTACTTCTGAGTGTAGATCAAAGTCACTTATTTGTTACTTAAAAAAAGTCCAATAGACTACAAAAGTTCTTTTCAGTGTGCAATTTAGTATCAGAATTTAACACTTTTTATAAGAATAAACCAAAATCTATGCATAAAACTACGATATGACCATCAAAACATATGCTGCATTAAAAAGTACTGTGATAATATTATGCCCCAACTAGCTAATAATGGCTTTTGAATGCAATCCAAAAAAAATAAATTAAATTGGAGAATAAACGTACTAAAATTGAGTAATGTGCTAAACACAAGTACTTACTTCGTATTAAAAGAGAATAGAAAAGCAACAAAAAAATCATTTGAACCACAAAATTGCTGACTTGGAATCAAGATTTCTAATTTATTACACAATAAATATTGCTTAAACATTCAAATGCCTTCTTATTAGAAACAATTACTATATAATTATATAGCAAGTTTAAATTAACTTGATAAAAAGCACAGTTCAACGTCAAATTAAAATGATTTGAAATAATTGAACGCATGAATTAGTAATTCATAAGATTGCAACACTTAACTTTACAAATGAAGCAAGTAACATTTCAGTAAAAATATTTTTTTAACTATTAAATAAAAAAGTAAAATTGTGATGTAGTTGATCTACAAAAATATTTTATGGTTGGTGATGCTCCATAGTTATTTAAAGTTAAAGTATACCCACTTCATGAAATAGATTCATTTCCAAATTTCACTTCCTTTAAATCGACAATTAATTATAAAGATACTAGTCATGTGTAGTTGGTGCTAACTTAATTACCTTATTAACAGAAACACCCTTTCAGACCATCAAGATTCATAAGTGCTTCTGTTGACTTAACAGAACATAATAGTAATGTCAGTGTTACTAAATGTATCTGGCAGTTCATAAAAAAAAAAAAAGCAACAGAACCCAATGAGATGAAAGTTGAATAATGAATGCTAATTAGATAGCTCAGGACATCAGATTATAATAAACCAGGCCTTGCTATCATCTTGGCATGCACAGTACAATCTAGTGTTTTTAGTGAATTTGTAATGAACACACCTCTGATTTCTTCTGCTCTGGTTGTGATCTCTTGACCAAGTACATCCCAATAAGACCTCAAAGCTCCCCAAAGTGGTTGGTCAAGTTGGTAATACCCAAAGCTAAATACAAGAAAATTACAAAGTATATATCACGCAGATTTCTTTTAATTGTTTAATTAGATAATGCACATAAAGGGGGTAATTCAGCATAGTCCGAAGTTAACCTCCGATCCTTCGCCTCTGCTCGCACAGACTGTTATGTGCTCGCTGATGTGTTGCGTGTGGACATCAGAGAACGCTTTAAAGGGATTCCAGTCTCGGCGAAGCTCAACTCGAGTCGCCTCACAAGACTGGAATCCCTTTAAAGCGAGCGCTGATGTCCACGTGCAACACATCAGCGAGCACATAACAGCCTGGGCGAGCAGAGGCGAAGGGTCAGAGGGTAAATTCGAATTATGCTGAATTACCCCCAAAATGTCATACTATAAAAGAAATGTTTAATCTGCTCAAGTAGAAAAAAAATGAAAAATAGATTTAAAAAATGTAAAAAAACAACAATTTAGATTAAATAAACTGGAAAGGGGAATGCAGACACTTCACCCTATAGTAAATATATAAGCGTACCAGCTTTGTCCCTTAGAATACAGACTCAACAAGATAATTGAAAGTTTTCCACAATGCCTGTGGACTATGTAGGGTCCAAATATTATATCAGATAATGTGGGGTTGGTTGCAAATCAATCTTTTCTATACATTGCTTGCTTCATCTTTACATAGACTAATTTAAACTATAAGTAGATTATATATTACATTTCTGTCACCTTAACTTTCTCCATTATTGATGATACAATTTCAATGGATGAATGTCTTTTTGGTGACTCTCTTGGCATCCCTGATGTTTTTTACACTCAGTTGTGAATAGTTAAATTATAAAGTTACATTCTAAGGGTGAAATTTATTGAAGTTGGAAAGATCAGCGGCATTTCAACTTTAATTGGGTTGATCTCCTGAGATTTCATTAGAGATCTTGAGATCGAGTTTCTCGATCTTGAGTTTTCAAATTGTTTTCCATGGATAGGTAGCCATGCTTTAAATTAGTATCATGGCTACATTTCCATGGAAAATACCTAAAATTCAGGATCACGAAACTTGATCTTGTGATCACAAACGAAATCTCATGAGAATAAAATTAGATTTCTATCGATAAAGTTGGAAAGCGCCAGAGCGGGTCTTTCACCCTAAGGATCTATGTGCACTGCAGTGTTGCAGAATAAGGAATTAAAGTGCACCCGTCAGCTTGAAGTGACATTATTTAATAAATTTTAGCAAACCATTAGTAACATCTTTCAAATAGACATTCATTAAAAAAAAAAAACTTACCTTTGCAGAGCTTTCCCTCGATGCCTCTGTCTGCCAAACCGACATTCTGCTAGACTGTTGGTTCTGTGCGGCTGTAATATGAAGCCAGCTTACTTGATTGACAAGTAAGCTGCTTCATGCTTTGATAACCATAGTCACGATTGCGTGATTGCTTGCATGCACTTTGAGCCTCCAAAGTCAGTGATTATGCTCCACTGAAAGGGGAAATACTTTACATAAATAAAGTAAGTTAAAAATAGATTTTTACTGTGGGTGTTTATGGGGGCTACACAGTACGGTTGTGGTGAGTTGTGTGTTTGTGGTGCTACACAGTATGATTATGGTGGGTTGTGTATTTGTGGAAGTTACACAGTATGGTTGAGGGGTGGGTGTTTGTGGTGGTTGCACTGTTGGGTGGTTGTTTGTGGGATTTATGGTTTTTTTATTCTAATGAGGCTTTATGGTGATTTTCTGTGTGAATGGGGTTAATGGGGGATTATGGGAGATTTTCTGTGTGAATGGGGTTAATGGGGGGTTTTGGGGATTTTTTGTGAATGGGGTTAATGGCGCTTTATGGGTGATGTTCTCTGTGAATAGGGTTAAACGGGGATCTAATGAATTACATGTGTAAAGCCTCAGGACAGTTTCAGCTGTCAGCAGTGGATGGGCGAAATTTATTAAGGTCAGAATTTAAATTCCAATCGCACGTGCGGAATTTTTTCCGCACTTTCGATCGTAAATCGATCTATATTCCGCATGTGCGATCGGAAATCGATCTAAATTCCGCACGTGTGATAGGAAATCGATCGAAAAAAATCCACACGTACAGAAAAAATTCCGCACATTAGGAAAAACTCCGCCTTTCATAAATTTCGCCCGATGAGTCATCAATGTGCAGGGGAATCTTGCTCCAGGCACTGTAACCCAACTCATTAGCTTACAATGCGGCTCCCAAGTACTCTTCACTGAGCATGTGTAAGATTTGGAGACAGGGGAGGAAAGCCTGCTTGTTAGTGGTTGTTTCTACAGTCTTTGAGTAGCAGGTCAGGCAGAAAATGGCTGCTTCCATGTTTTCAAATCGGGACAAAATTTAAGTGTATCTTAAACATACTAAATTTTTTTTGTTCCTAACTACTTTATTAGCATTGTAATGTAACATATCCTTACCAATGAAACACTGCTAATACAGGATAAACAAGACAGGAAATTCCCACCTAGCGATCAAAAGTAAACTGATAATTCCCCTTTAACATAACCTAGCAAATTCCCCTTTAAGGAAGGCTGCCTTGGCTGAAGCCTAGTTGCTGTTAAAACATCAAGCACAGTAAAGGAAGGGAATAACAAAACAGCAACCTGCTCTCTGCAGTTAAGAGAGAGAGACATAAGCAGTTGGGACTCACCCGCAGAAAAACCTTGAAATGAAAGGCAGGACGCCAAAGAGGAGGCAAAAACAGCTGGAGGTAAGCGCTGACTAAACAAGCTCAACACTAACCCACTAAGCTGGGGAAAGATGCTGAACAAAACGCCAGAAGGCTCGACCAAATAAACAAGCCGACACCCAGACTAGAAAGTAACCTAAACAAAATACAAAGGCTTAAACACTAACTAAATATTAGCAAACAAACTAGAATCACTTTCTTAGATCCTAACCAAAATACTGTGGCAGGGGTTTGGAGGAGTGGACCAGTTAAAAACCCTGTGGAGCCATCTGATTGGTCAGAAGGAACACAGAACTTTACCCCTTCCAATGCCAGAATCCTAACAGTATGGTTCCACTGAATGCACTATCTGCATGGAGCTTGTATGTTCTTCCCATGCTTAAATGAGTTTCCTCTGGTAGGCTCCAATTTCTTTCCACAGTCCAAAAAGAAACAAGTAAGTCAACTGAAGTCAACTGGGTCAGTGAAATATAACCAAATTTATTAAATACATAATGAAAATAAAATGCAGTAATTAAGACTGTTTTTATGAGAAGCAAACCTAGAACACCCTTCATTACCACCCTCTATATGCCCCTGACATTGTAGGTTACTTAAAACAAACAGATTTTAACCCCATTTACTTAATCTTTAACCTTTAAATTAGACTACATAAAGAAAAATGGTTTACAGTATAACTGATTTGCTACATTCTATTCATCATTCATTACAAAACTAAATGCATAGTCTGCAGTAAATGATTGGTACACTCAAAATACCTTTGCTAGCTCCCTCAAGTTCAGAATAAACTACCAGATATTTCAGAGCCTTGTAAGATATTTAGATTTGATGGAAAAATAGCTTTACACTAGATTTGGGTCTCTTGGGGAAATGTATTTCAATTGCTTTGTTATAATAAGTGTTCAGAATCTGCTTCTTTTTAATGACAAACCTTTCAAAGAATTTTTTACGAGCAAGCTGATTAAAGCACTTCAATAGCAATGCAGATTAAATGTGGCAACAACTTTCACTGTTCTACCTATGAATATGTATATAAAAGATATAAAGAGATCCACATTAAATCTTCATGGCTGTACTAAGCAGTTTTCATCTAACCCATATTAAACTGGTCAGTGGCTTATTAACACAACTGAGATAAATGATAGCACCCGACACAAAGGAATATTACCTATTTTGCACTATACAGAACAGAAGCAGTAAAGGGTTTCAAGAATCATTTTTAGATAAATAAATGTGTATGCTATTAATTTGAATGCACATTATTGTTTTATGGCTCTACTGTAGAATATCTAATCAATTAATTTTATTTGACAACTATTACTATATTCTTAGGTGTTAAGTGGGTTTCTGTGGAGTTACTACTTATTCTTATTCTGTCACTAGAGTATTATCTTGTGAATTCTAGATTTGTGCTTCCAGGGTACAATAAAACCATTCTTGCAACAAGTTTATTATTGTGTTTCCAATGCAGGCTGTCCCTTATTTATATACTTACAGTTGTTAAGAGTCAGTATGGTGCCAGAACTATAGAGGAATATGAATTGTTCTATTTAATTACAATCTGCCCTTTCACAGTACAGTCTAGTGCAGTAACGGTTATCTAGTCAATCCTTAAGGCTTAAGGGCTTCTTTACAAAATTCTGCAGAGTAAACACAGGCAACAAAGCTTTCTCAGCAACTCAACATGATTTTGCATTATGTTTGCAGCATTTTGACACACTGGCTCCTTATTAACAGATGGGCTTAATGTAGCCAGGAGATTTATATAACCTAAAGGTTGAAGAGAAAAAAAAAAAAAATAATAATCAAGATAGCTGTTTGAAACACTGCATACGTTTTGTGAGTCTGAAGTGACAAAGGACGGTGACAATTTATATATTAATTTTGTTTAATTTTTACCTAGATAGAGAAATAAGTTTTAATAAGATTTGTTATGTGGTGACCCAAATCTACAGGAAGCTCTGGGGACCACAGCACAGTATGATTTGCAGCCGATAACAGCACTTTTCTCCCTTTGGGAGGAGATCCTGTGTGCTCTGCTGTTGCAGAGATCAAGATAGTGGAGCACTTGCAAAGGCTAAAACAAAAAAATAATGAGACAAAGGAAGTTTAAGTTAGAGACAAAGAGAAGAACAAGTGGGATTCAAATCAACAGGGTAAGGAGCAGACAAGAACAAGACAGGTTTGGGGAAAATAACTAAATAAGAATCAAAATAGGAAAAAGAACAGGTGGAAAAAAATCTGGCCAGTAACATAAACAGATTTTTTAATGACTAGCAGCAAATTCAGAATGGAACTAACAACAAAAACTGAGGTAGTACAAGCAGGGCGGTCCTGGCCCTATTGGCGCCCTGGGCCGCCCCCCTGCCCTGCACCCCCCACTCACCTCCAACAGTGTTCCAGCGACGCACCTCCTCTGATGAGGTAAGTTGAATGCGACAGCGATCCTTAGATATAGCCGACAAGACCCGAAGCAACCAAGTAGCTCCGTCGCATTCAAATTACCTCATTCTCATTAGAGGAGGTGCATCACTGGAATGCTGTTGGAGGTTAGTGGGGGGCAAGGGGGGGCGGTATAGGGCAGGGGGTCGCAGGGGTTTTAAGTTTAGCAATGGGCGATGTGGGCAACAGCGCCCCTCAAATAGATTATGCCCTGGGCCGTCGCCCACATCATCCATCGGTAGAACCGGCCCTGAGAACAAGAATAAGATCCTGATGAAGGGAAGATTCACTCCTCCCTGAAATGGTAAAAATGCACCACTTTTCAAATTAACAGTCATCTTACACCACATTGGAGCCCTGGCATCAACCCCCTACTTCACCACTTCGATCTGGTTGAATTTGCTGAATTTGCTACTTCAACAGACCCTGCCACTTGATGAATAGCCAAATTTTGTGTGCATGCTAAGTAATGTGAAGAGCTCTGCTAGTCTGAGACCATTGTAATGGTCTGAATTGGACACAAATTCAAATTAATGAATACGCGATGATGGTAAAATGGACAATAGATGTGAATTTGGACCTTTACATGACAGTTCTGGCTATTTTATAAATAAGCCCCTTAGGGCAAATGGGGAGTACAAGCTACTACCTTAATTCCAAATCTGGCATAGCCCTACCAAAACACGGTTCAACAGAAACTTAAATCCTACACATTGTCTTTTTCAAAGCAGCAGTTCCTCCTACTGCAAACCAGTAAACTTTTAACCTCATTTCCAGTTTCTGCAGAGAATTATAAAGGCACATTGACTTCATTCCTTTGGAACTGAAGAAGAAGACAAATGGTGAAATTTAATAACATAATAGTTTATTCTCATTAGATTTTGGCTGTTTCTCGTGGTAAATATCGATCAGTTCTTTTGATTGATATTTACCGATAGAAACTTTTCAATCGAGTTTTTCGATCAGATTTTTTGCTGAACAGGTAGCCATTCTTTACATTAGTAACATGGCTATCTTTTCAGCACAAAATGTGATAAAAAAAAAAACTCGATCAAAAGGTTTCTGTCGGTAAATATCAATCAAAAGAGCTGATTGATATTTACTGCGAGAAACAGTCAAGATCTCACGGGAATAAACTCGAAAAGACGAAATCAGGTCTTTTCGAGTTTATTAAGCTTCGCCCTTAGATACAAAATATATAAATGACAAATCCCTTCTTAAAAATGTCCTTCTGTAGCTTTGCTTTTCTATTTAATTAAGTTATTTTTTAACCCTAAAAGGGGCCCTAACCCACCCCTTATTCATTGTGCTGGAACTATTTAAATGGGTGAAATTTATTAAGCTTGGAAAAGCCGTTTGTGCTTTTCTGAGTTTAATAACTCGAGAGAAGGCTTTGAAGTTTCTCCCAGTAAGTAAGTATTGCGAGATTTGCCTCGACCGATACTTGCAGGGAGAAACTTTTTTTTAATTAAATATATCCATGGAAAGGGTAGCTATACTGTATGGCTACCCTAGACATGGATATATTCAATAAAAAAGTTTCTCACGGCAAGTATCGATCAAGGCAAATCTCGCAATACTTACCGAGAGAAACTTCAAAGCCTTCTCCCGATTAAACTCAGAAAAGCCGAAACGGCTTTTCCGAGTTTAATAAATTTTTCCCTACATATGTTTAATAAAATATTTCCATTTAAATGCGCACAGAAAAAAAGCTGTAAATATGTTCAAAATTCTCATGAAAATATTTAGTGGCTCAACGGTTAGAAGATGTATATTTCAAGAGAATGGTTATGGTATAGTGCACAAAAAGATCTGAATAGATTTTTCAGATGTTATATGCATTTACATTTATTTGGAAACTAGAATAAACAAGGAACAAACCTTGTTCCATTAAAACTTTTTCCAGTCTTACAATTCTGATGTAAAACCTACTCAGACAGAACTCTCCATCTAGACTGAATGCTTGAAATGTTTATATCCAGAATTGAAATAATAACATCTACTGCATAAAATTGAAATCTCAGAGACTAAATATTACAAAAAGGGAAACAAATGCAATGTAAAGGTATCTTTAAAACATATGCATTCACGGTAAACTTTTTGAGCACGTAAATGAGCCAGTAAATGCAGTTAATGCCATCAAAGCCCGAATTCCCCTGTCTGAAGTGGCAATGTCAAACAGATGAATTTGGAGCAGTTCACCTAGTCGCATTCGCACCTTTGACACACTCCTCTGCTTAGTCAATAGTAGAAGCACCTGTGGATGCACACACAAAATGATTCAAAGAGCTCCATAAATTCATGATTCGCGTAGTCGCTCAATATCGTCGCGTATTCACCACTTTGTAGATTTTGCTCAATAAGTGGACATGGAGAAGTGGAGAATAGATGCAAATTCACATGACTATTTGGACTTTCGTCATTAAGGCACTAAATGTATGCAATATACAGTAAGTCAGTCATGATACTACAGGTTCCTCACTTTCACCCAAAGCAGAGGTGGACCGACAATTGAATATTTGATTTAATGGAGATACAGTTAAAACAATTCTGCTTTAGTTTTTCATAGGTGAGGATATGCTGTAAATCATGATATTGGTTTTATCCAGTTGTTTAATGTTAAAACATGTTTAGGAGCGGATTATCTTACTATTGCAAAATGACAATTTTTCAAACTTAAAAATGTAAAAACATTTAAAGCATTAGATAGCCGAAGGCATTAATCTTGTTTAATCAAAACTCTTTATATGCAAATAGAAATCAATGTCTCTCATTCATAAGACTTAAGGGGGTTATTTATCCAAATTGTCATGTAAAGGAGTGAATTCACCACTTTCCCATATTTGGGTATTCAGCAAACCCTGCAATGTGACAAACTCGCCAGCTAACGACGGTCACACACTACACAATAGACTGCTACTGATGCGGTTGTGACCCCACTATGGAAATACTGATGCGGTCGCGACTTTACTATGGGAATTCTCTATTTAGTAAATAAGGAGTAGAGAATCAGAGCGTAGCAACCCAAAGTGATGAGAATTCACTTCGACAGTTGAATTCTCACTTTGATAAATAAATCCCTGAATGCCTCATTAAACATGGTTAGTATTTTTTAATGCTCATTTGTTATACATTGACCTTGGTGATAACATTAAACAACAATGACCTTGCTATATGTGCTTTTGACATGCATTTATTGACTAGTATGTTGACCTATTGGCATTTGCTACATTTTCCCTACATTGTTATTTTTAATGAAGTTGTGTTTTGAAGTTTTCTTTTTGTATATTATCTGTCTGGTTATCTGATCTACTACAATTCTCTGACATTAACCTTTTCCTATCCTGTGTCCCCCTAGAGGACATTCCAAAAATTCCATTCCAATCCTGGGTCCCCTGGCAGGGGACATCAATATTACAGACGTATTTCTTTATCCTAAGTCCTGCTAATTTCTTTGATAAAATTCACTGATATTACATGAAACTTCTAATTTCACATTTTTTGCCAAAAATATTAGGATTTCAATGGGTGGAACAGGAAATTTTATTGGATAGGAAAAGGTTAAAGTAATAATATATTCTTGTGTGATGGTGTTGGACTAATTACAAAACTTATTATCCCAAAAGATCTGCTTGTCCACCAGACAGACAGTGGTAAATATTTTATTACAATTTGCTAAACCAAGTCATGAACTGGAAATGACCCACTCTGCCTGAATGATTTTTATTGGTATCTCCATCATCCCTTCCCCTCCACTTTTCTTATGGTTTTTCAATTCTGTCCTGTTTTTTCTCTACTTTCCCTGCTAATGTAGTACAGTAAGTAATGGTTTGAGTTATCAGGAACTGAATCATAATGTTCTGCTTTTTTGGAGCATTATGTAGACAGAGATAGAGAGACAGAGAAACAGAGAGACATAGATAGATAGACAAAGCTAGCGATAAAGACTAATTTTAAATCACTGAGGAGTGGTTTTATACAGGCCATGGAACTCCAAGGTACAGAAACTTTAAATATCTTTGTACATTTTCTTCTCTGTCCTCAATCTATTTTTTCACTCATTCTCACTTCTGTCAGTCTATTCTATTTGTCTCTCTTTCTTGTGTTATTTGCTTTCATTCTCCCTTTTTGCCCCCTGCTCTTGTTCTATAATATGTTGAACTTTCCCTCACTTTCATACAAAATGTATATTGTGGCCATGGCCCTAGCTCCTGTGCTGCAGTTGGTTTTTGTCATTCTGTCTAACTCCTGGCATGTTGTTCCCCCCTGTACTGTAGGACTATAGGCACTTTCTCTCACTAAGGGGGTTATTCACTAAACTCTGAAATGTTTCGTATAGGTGCGAATTCGCCAGCTAAAGACAGTCGCAATAGGCTGCTACCGTCATAGTCGTGTCTTTATAATGAGAATATTGTCACAGTTGTGACTTTATCATGGGAAAATTGTCGCAATCTTAATTTTAAAAAATTGTCGCGACTTTACAATGGGTAAATTGTCACGGATTTGCTATGGGAATCTGCTGTTTGAGAATCTGCCAGTCGAATTCTCACCTTAGTGAATAACCCCCAGTCTGTCCCTGTTGTGATGCTAAATGTACTCAATGACTGTGTTGTCCCAGGTTCTGTAACACATTAACAAACTATAAAACAAACCTCCAGCACACCTCTAGCAGTAACAATTGTGTATGGTGCCAAGGTCATTAGTTGCTAGCTTTTGTACTTTTGTGTTTGTTTTGTACAAACATACTCACTTTTCCATAGTAAAGGTGAGGAGGCACACTTAAATGTTGCAAATACATCTCAATTTATTGCTTTACAACTCCTTCATGTATTTAAGTGTGTACTGTCATCTTTAACATAAAATAGTCTGTAACAAATTTATCTTGCCCATAGCAATCAATTAGCAGTTATTCATTAGTGAATGTGAGATAGAACAATGAAATACAGCCACTTGTTGATAAGGATCAACCCATGTTGCCCAAGTTTTTGTGAAGCAACGTGGGCAATCAGAAAATATATCAACACAAATGGTCTTCATGGACTAGCTTTCAAAAAGCCGTTTCTCAAAGACTCGAAATTTAATAATGGAAAAAAAAAATCATGGGTACTGCACTTCTAAATAATGGAACAAAGTGCTTTGGACTGAATAATCAAAAGTTCAACATTTGAGATGAAAAAAGAAAAGACAGGGAAAGTGCTAAATTCTGTGCTATAAAACTGATTTGGTTGGTCAAAATGTAAAACCCTTGTTGACTAAAGGGTCAATTCACCTGTCGAATTCACTTGGCTACAATTCCAGTTGCATTGCCAAAATAGTCACAAATTCACTTCTTCTTATTGAGTAAACAGCAAATAATCTTGTCAATCGATTGGACAGCAGAAATATACAACTCTTCAGCCCTTAATCAATAAGGTCATTTATGCTAAAAAAACAAAGCAGATTTTCATCCATTACACAACACCATACCTATGGTTTGCTCCTAATAATAAGGTAGCTTAGGTCATAGGCTAAATAACTCCTTTATTGTAGGCAGGGGGCAGGATGAGTCAATAATTTCATAATATTTTCACATTTCACAGTGCTGCCACTGCCAGGGATTAGCACTGCCCCCTGCTGTTTCTGTTATGTCTATATCACAGCCTCTGACCACTAATGGTAAGTCATGCTGATCCTATCAGTGTAGTTTATACAGCAGTGATAGATCAGCATTCTTACTGCCAGATGGTAAGCCTGTTAGATTACCAAGCAGTATTGTTTAGCTAATCACATTTTATCTGGCTTTTAGCCTTTAATTCTGAAGCAAGATGGTGGTCTCAAATACAAGTTCAATGTCACAAAGAATTATCTATAGTGAAAATAAGCACAGACATTTTTCAAACAGATAGTAAGACATTCACGGAACCCAGATCTCAACATAATCTAGGCTGTTTAAGATAACCCTCAGAGACAGAAGTAAGTAATAGAGGAACTATTTCAAATACTCTCAGAGACTTGTTGTAACTAACATTTCTATTTCCTTAAAAAGCGACAATATAACTAATAGAGTGGCTGCAGTTTGAATGGCAAAGGTGGTTTTGCCAAATATTGATTTTGAATATGAATGGAAGGGAGATGATAGGAGTTTTCATTCAACAATATCTGGATAGCTATGTGTTGACATTTCTAAGTTTAAAAGGAGACGATCAATAAAACAGTTTTGTTTGTGCCTCAAAACATTCATTTATATAAAAAAAAATATAGCATTTTTTGTGGTTGAAAAATGGATTTTTTTTTTTTTTTTGCTTGATCCATCTTTATCAACACAGAAATTCCTGTCTCGCTTGTATATTGGAGATTTATTATTTATGCATAAAGACCTCTTCTGATTGAATTGGTAGGTTCAGCTGTGAATGCATTATTATATAATCCATTCTTTTCAGTGTCACCTGCATTCACCCATATACACTTTTCAATCCCTTTCTAAGTGTCTGGCTTAATTGTAAAATGCTGCACATTTGGCGCTATTCACCTAGAAGGACTGACATTTCCTACAGACTCCTATGTAAAACATAGGGGAAATCGGAAGAGTTGTTTTTTGTAATTCCAGCCGGTTACATCTTGGTTTAAATTACTACATTTTTTTATATAAAATGAGGAAAAGAAAGTAATCTGAACAATTCGCATTGAAACAAATGTTTAGTCACAAAAACTGGATGGATGGCTTTTCATTTTCTTTATGCAATGCATTTATTTATTTAGTCTGGTAATTAATTCAGTACTTTACAGAGATTAGCC
>WMED01000684.1:3401-32258 GCA_019650415.1 Pipa parva
CTACTTGTCTCTGCTTATATCTATGGCTAACGTGGTGCTACACTCTACTTGTCTCTGCTTCTATCTATGGCTAACACGATGCATCACTCTACTTGTCTCTGCTTCTATCTATGGCTAACATGGTGCATCACTCTACTGCCAGGTATAGCCTGTAGCTTTCTGGAAGCTATAATAACAGCATCTGCTTAGAGACAGAACATTTTCTTTACTATCTTAGTGATGGTTGCATCAATGGAATAATCTTGAAATGTTACAAAAACCATGCATTGGGTGAAGCATTCAATGCAAGGCATAACAGAAAAATAAAATAACGGTGTAGGTAATAGTAGAAGCATAAAAAGAAAAAAAAATAACAGTACATTTAAAAAAAGGTTTGTTTTATGGTTACTATTCAAATACAAAAAAAAAATGACTTTCCGTTCCCTTTAATAAGAAACAGCCCTTAATACATAAAGGTAACATTTTACAATTAAAACAGCATTTTCTGGTTTCCAGAAGTGGATGAAGTGCGCTCGCCCAATACATAATCATTTTTATTCTGAGCATTGGGCAGAACAATAAATATTTAGTTTTGGCTTATCAGTCTGGTACTGTAGATGTACTGTGTAGGTTTGTCTCAGATGGCGTACTTTTAACAAAACATATTTCCTGTAAAGAGGAAGAAAAAAAGATGCATTTTTTCCCACTTTACAGCTTTTTCTGATAACAATTGTGAATGCCGCTTTCTTTAACATCGTGCACAAATTCATCTGTTCGAAGAGGCACTGTACTCCAAAGGGGGCTATTCAGGGCAATAACATGCTTTTCATTTTGAAGCAGATTTCATTTATGAGGTGATTTATTGCAAAGAAAAACCTAGTAATGATATTTCAGAAAATGTCTTTAGGATTCAGGAAAAACAGATTACTTGCATTCATGGCAAGTTAAATTTAATTCTCAATGGAGTTGCTGCGAGGATTCATCTACATAGAAATAATCTTTTATTTTTCCATTGACAGGACTGGAAAATCACCTATGTAATTTCTCCCCAAGATTTTTGACTACTCTGCTTCTTTTCAGATTAACAATTGTGTAGTGGAACAGGCCTGAAAGCAGTTTTTATAATTGTATACTTTAATAGATACGGGCACGTTTTCTTTCAACACAGTTCAAGTACAGAAAACCTGTATTTAAGCATTATTTCATCAAAATGACTTTCATGCAAATAAGAAGCACACGTATCGATGAATAGGTCATATTTCCAATAACATAGTGCTAGAGTCTGCAGAAGTTTACAGTGGAAAAGTAGAAAGACTTATCGTAACATATTTCACATCCTCCTGGGATTAAATAACAAAAAAATGCAAAATGTATGAAACAATTAGTGTTTTGATTTTATGTGTATATTTAAATTTATTTTTCCTTCAATTAAACTAACAGCTGAAAAAGGACTATCATGAAGAATGCTTAATGACACAGATACCAGTACCAATTTTGTCATATTATACACATAGGGCTACAGTTACGTGTTCTGCTGCCCTAGCGCATAGATGATGTATGATAAATGTCTTGCTTCCTGTAATCTTAAAGGGAAGCTAACATTAGCAAGTTAGTGCATTTTTTAAATTAAATTACAACTAAATATGTACTAACTATTTATTTCCAGCTGTTTTAATCCTATGTCTTTATCTTCTCACCTCTACCTTGTTCAGAAGCCATCTCAGCCATTGGTTTGCCCCAAATCTCATCATGTTCTGTTTCTACTGGGAAAAATATGATTCACACAGCATAGTGGCAGCACCTAACATTCTATTCATGAATCCTGTTCTTTAGTCATTTAGTGTCATGCTCTCAGTGGACTCTAATCCCAGGCTTGAATAGTTAGCATGCTTCTACAGTCTGAATGGATCCTTAACCTATATTTGACTGTATCTTTTTGGGATGGCCATTCTTTTGCTGAGGCTAGCACCTATTATACTTGGATCATCCAATAATAATAATACCTCTTGTCCTTATTCTATGCCATGCATGGTTCATCTGTCTTTTACCAGTTAACCTTTTCCTGATCCTCTAGGCCTTTTTAAGTAAAACTAAAAAAAATGCATATAACCTAAATGTCAATGTCAATTTTTTATCCTCATGATGGTGAAAGGTATATTTTCTCTAAGATTTTACACAAATAAGTAGGTTTTCATTATTATTATTATTGTTATTATTCAATCATTATTATATTTGAGATACATATTTGTATATTTATAGCAAAGTAGATTCCAATGAGAGACACCCTTCCTCACTTTAAATATATACTGAACCTCTTTAGAGGAGGCAAAGTACTTGTAATGATGATTACAAATGTAAATAATTAGTGGTCTGATTCAAGTTGTTGCAAAACTGACATTTAAGGGCTCAGACAAGGATATTATATAATATACAAAAGAAGAGGTAGCACAACCTATGACATATGCCTGAATGCTAATCATGTGAACCTATTACAGTAAAAACACGCAAGCACTCCAGGGTCTTGAAATTAGAAACATATATTAAATCACAAAATACAAAACATGGAAGTTTTAGTCTGTTGATGTTTTGACACAGGTCAGAGGCCATTCTTCAGACAGCAAACCTCATCTTATATACTGTATATACTTAACTAACAAAATGGAGCATCTTAAATGAACTTTGCAGGTGCAGATTTATTGCTGCAAACATTTGGGAAGCGGAAAATACTTTTTACATTGTGGTGCATTGGACAGGGATTTCATCAGAAACCTGAAAGATGGGGGACCCAACATGATTTTATAAACTCATTTACACTGAAAAACATCTAGTTACACTGCTCAGTGCCCCTTTAGGTCATCAGTTATCAGTTTCATTGGACAATACTCTAAACCTTACATATGTCTGTCTTTTTGCCATCCCCCCCACACATAAGTTCCCCAGTTCCCCACCGTTGGCATTGGAAGCCTTAAAGCTTGATCCCCTTAACAGAGCATTTACCTTAAAGCAGATAGCTCAAATCATAATGAAACCAAGATAACAATAAAATATGTTAAATATAATATTATTAATTATTATAATATTATTAATATTATGTTAGCTAGTAACAGGTCCAAGTTTACTAAAGTTTAACTCATAGCAACCAACCAACAGTAATAATTCAGTAGAATATGGGCACTAGAATGATAAAAGCAAACATCTGATCAATTGATATGGGCTGCTAGATCTGATCAATCATTGCAGGTTAATGGCCCTAATGTTTTTTTCCTTTAATACTACTGATTCACATTGGTCCCTGTCTAAAATTCACACACTTTATTTTATGGTTTAAGTGTGCACATTGCACATCACTTGAATTGGCATCTTCCTAGCAACCTCGTATCTGTTTAAATATAAAAAAAGAAGCATAGTTCAGGAAATTAAATACAATTTCATATATCCCACAATAACATTAAAGTTCCTTATTATCTTTAAGATAAAAAAACAGATGCTCTATAATCATTCTTAAACCTGAAATCTAATTATCAAAGCCTACTAGAAAAATATTACACTTTAACCAAATGAGATACATATGATACAAAGAAGTAAAAAAAAAAAAGGCTAGTGGCAAATTCATGTTTGAGTTAGTAGCAATTAGCTGTGAGTGATACTGTTATATACAAGGAATAAAGTAAGGGAGGGAATTCTATGAAAGTAGAGCTGTTTGCTGGGCTGCTCAAGGGGAGCCTTTTGAAGAATAATAAATTGTGACTGCAATGCTAAGCAACTATTACAATAGTCTCCCTGTCTTTGTCTGAGTAATCATGTCAGTAGTATAAAGCATAAGTGGAGAATGTCCTCTGTTACAAGTCACATCTGCTTTACAGACTGCAATGGTGATTGAATAGAGTTTTTAAAATCTAAATTATACCAATCTAAAAACTAGGATGTGTGCATGTATATTGTTGGGGGCTAAAGAGTTTTCTTGGAAGTGAATTTGGATACTGATCACATTACATTAAGAGCAAACATATTTATAATTGGGAAATGAAATAAAAACAAGCAACTAAGACAAAAAAAAACTAAAAGGAAGGGATCAGTTTACAATAATTAATAACTTTAATGACAAGAGAATTGGTCCATTTTAAATACATTATCTATTTTGCTGTGATTCCCCAGTTTTCCCTGCCTATTTATTTTGCTAATTTCATGCTATGATAAATAAGAAAAAACAAGTAAAATGGTTATCGAATAACATATATTTAGACTTCATGAATGGACATGGATTAAATGGACACAGATACAGAAATCTCTGTTTTTATAACAAAAACTGTATTTTGTATATACAATGATCATTGTGTTAAATGGATACTATCAAAACAGCTACTGATTTCTAATAATCCAATTTAGCTATTATCAAAACATATTGTTATACTTTTTCATTTACATGACAGATTCAGCTTTTGTCTAATTATTCATTCTGAAAGTTCAGTGACTGTATTTGCTGAAAGCCCTTGTAAATCAATTGGACTTTCTCAGTAGTTCCAAATGCTCACATGCAAATCAGTCTAAACAAATTGATTTTAGTTACATAGTCAGTAAAGGTTGAAAAAGACATAGGTCTATCAAGTTCAACCTATTAAATAAAAAGAAATAACCTTGCTTTTTTAATTGGTTGAATTTGATGGACCTGTATCTTCTTTAACCTTACTATTTAATAGGTTGAATGTCTAATAGAAAACAACAGGAAGCCTTGGCAAATTCGTGGAATAGGTTGCGTGCATTTGATTTTAAGAATGCAATAGAAAAAAAAAGCAAATCATCTTAGGCATTTAATATGGAACATAAAATGCTTTAGTTCTTTTTTTTTTCACTTCTACTTAAAAATGAAAATGCTACTTCTACCCAAAAAAAGGAGAGGTGAAAATAAGGGCAACATTAACTGTGAATACAATTTTAGTATAAAGACAACTGTGTTGACTAAGACAGATCTACATGCGAGTCTAAAAACACCGTCATATAACCAAAGAAAGTGTTAACAATAATAAGGTGAGCAGAATTTTTTTAAGGTTTTATGATTTAACGGAGCAAAATTCCTTTGTAAATCCATTTATTTAATATACTTATTAATAGAACTGATTAGATCTTGATGAGAGTTTTCAGTGTACCTCCAGCTAATTGAACAAACACAGAGCTGTCCAATCAGATGTGAGGAAACAGACCATGCAGGATCAAGGGGCTGAAAATAAAGGTCTCAAATGGATGTCTATTTAGTAAAAATTATAGGAATTTATAACTGTGTCACAATATGAATTATATTGCATCAACAATAACTTTAGTATTTATGTACTGTAGTAGACTGGGGTACCTGGGGGCAGGAGCCCTCTAGGTGTGCCCTCAGGCAAAAAATGTCCTACAGAGCTATTGCTATAGCTGTGGTACTGAGAGAGTGAAGACATTCCTGGGATAGACTGCCCTAAGGAGATGTTACAGAAAGGAGTCCTGTGGAAGAGAAAGGCCCTAGCTAAGAGGTAGGCATAGGGTTAGTTCCTGTTATAGGGAGCAGTAATGTATGCCAGTGTAGATGCTAGGAGAACAACAGTCCAAAGTCACAACAGGAGTAAGTGAAGGGGTAGCCCCCAGAGAGTGAGGTGGACATCCTGTTCTCGGTCAGGACCCTGAGGTCAGGGCTAAGGCTTCCTATTCCCTGTATTCCTGTGGTGCTGCTGTGTTCTATGCTGGGCTAATGTGTTATACCGATAGAGACAAAGGCTGCTGCTGGATAAAGACTGCTGTTTCCAGTATAAGATTCTGCTGTTTATTTTGTTCTGACTTTTTCAACATTCAACATTAAATGTTAGATGTATTGTGTTTAAAGAAAAGCTGCTGCGTAACTGACTGCTTGGGTGCTTAAAGGGTGGTTGCTGCTATAGATAGGAGTTTCACTGGCTAAAACATGTTCCCTGCTCCCCAATCATTTAACTAGTTCTCCACAGTACTTAAATTATACGTAAACATTAGTGAAAAGAGGGGTAGTGGTGCTTTAAAATTTGTATACTTCCCCAGGTTGCATTTAATACAAATTGTGATGGTTGGTTTCATTCTACTTAATAGAATATAACTTTCATAAAATCTCTAAAGATTATTGGCCTCTGTACATGGTAGCTTTTTTTTTTATCATCAATATTTTTAGAACTAGTTACTTTTCTTTTAAAGGTCATGTGATTTCACAGTTACAAACTCATTTTTTTATGCTCCCTGTTCAGCTAAAATGCCTAAAATCATCTCAGCATTTTTCAGTAGGCTAAATTTTCCAATTATCAAGACGGTATTATTTTAATTTTCTACTAAATATGCAACATCTCCTATAAAAATAAGTAATTTAAAGAGAAGGAATTGATGTTTGATCACTACGTTAGACATTTTGATAGAATTTGATTTTACATATTATTGCTACAGCTATTTTTCTTGTGTGGAATAAAAGTAATCAAATTCTTCCAGTTCTGAAGGCTGAATAACCACTTCAAAGAAGTCCATGATTTTCTGTTACAGCATTAAAACAAACAGAACTTATGTTCTAGCTTAAATATTCTTGAAGCATCACCTACCCTATATGAAAATGCTGCTAATTAGTAGACTGGTATACTGTATTTAGCAAGAAACACTGATATAGCAGATGGCTTCACAAAATGTACAAGTATGTTTAAAGAAAGAGCTATTGTCTACTCATTCTTCTATTCTTTTACATTAACAAGAATGGCATCAGAAATCAAAAAGAAAAGAGCACAAGATTTGATAAAAAAAACTACATCGTACTGTTTTCAATAGACTTTTAATCTTCTGTCATGTTGTAATTTTGAATAGGATGGCATAGACGGAGCACAAGAAAATCTTTAAAAAAAATGTCAAGTATTTTAACAAGACGTAGGAAGAAAGCTTTGAAAGAATGTTCAAGGGACCAGAAATGCTCGCTGCTGCTCGAATGGTAGCAGATTCACAGTAAGGTTGCGGTGTGATCTAATAAAGTTCTTCTATTAGTGACTTGGGTTGCAAATTGTGTAATTATGATCAGTATTATTGTTATTTTTTTTTCATTTTTAGTACAACAATGGGAAATGCTGTAGGTACATTATATTTTAGCAATTGGGGGCACTGTTTCTGCAGCAACAATAAAGTTATTTCTTAGAACATGGTTGCACTAAACAATAACCTTTTCTATATGGGAGTCTGTTCAACTAAAGTAACCAGTTGTGTAATGCTAATTAATAGAGCGTCACATACTATTTTTAATAGAGAAACCTTTAACCGTTATATAACTGCTAGCTCTTATGGTAATCTGCCTACTGGATGTCGGCTTTACCATGTGAAATCTGGGGCCCGCACCATATTCCGGTCATGCTGATTTAAATTTTATTGGCATTGGATGACTCCCTCACAGATTTGTTGTAGAAAGAGAGACTGCAAATACATTACCTACACCGGAAAAAAACAAACTCTACAGTTTTCATCTCTACTGGGGATGCACTGTAATCAAAATATTAACCCATGTGCTAATAATCTGTCAAGCACTCCCCCCAATACATTAAATCAAAATCAAAATAAAAACTGAGTGCAATGGAAAACTCTTTTTGTATTAAACTTATTTTCTCCTATTCTCCAATACATTTAAAAGTTTGGTAGTGAACCTGCACATGAACAAATCAAGGCAAAACCCATGCTGGTTCCCCTTTAAGCAACTTGTCATTATATATATATATATATAGCTTTTTATGTCTAGAGAACTCTGACATCTTCTGCTGCACTTTACAGAGTAAAGCAGAGTCCCTGCACAATAGATCTTCCATTCTAGTTTCTATATATAGTCACACATAGTCAGGATCAATGAACTTAATATGTTTTTGTACCAGAGCACCTGGACAAACTCATGCAAGTACAAGGAAAACATGGAAAAACGCCTTATAGGGTGGAATCATAACCAGAATCCATCACTAGAAGTTAGCTAACCACTGTGTCACCACACTGCTATGCTATGGTTCTCTAATGTTTATAACTGAGTCACCTCTAGAATCTAATTCTCCTATAGCATTAGACTTCACAATTATCTGAATCCAATGGGCCCTCTGTTCTACATTAGCTCCTAATTAGAGAGATGTATGCATTATATCTAAATAACAAATGCAAATTATGGTTGATACAAGCTTTGGACATCTTTTTACTACAAATGAATGGGAGCAGATATCAAAACTTTGAGACAAGACATGTCACAACAATATCGTAAATCTGGTTGTACAGTCTTTGTGACAGATGCATAATGTAGGATTTAAAAACATTCTGAAAAGTGGCAAGTTAACTACAATATAATTAGAACAGCTGTGCATGATAATTAGTTAAGCCGCTACTCTGTACTTAATCGTATTGTTTCATGTATGGGACAAACAAACTACATTGGAAAAAAATACATTCATATGTGCAGAATGCTAAAAATATATTCTAATTGTCTGTTTAATCTTTGACCAAAGAAACTGTTTATTTCAGTGATGCTTGTTAGTTGAACATCTTTTAAATTCAAATGATTTAGACACAAAATACAAGTTTAACTTGGTTACAAAAAATGGATAAAGATGGATAAAGTGAAAAAATTAGCAAATTATAGCTTAAGGCAACTATGAACCACTTTTCCATGACAATTTATTAAATTAGTTGCTGTTAGAGTTATGCCAGAAGATCTAATTACAGCATTATAGAGGTAATATAGATATTAGGGAGTGCCAAGTACTTGACTAATATGGCTTAAACCATTTTAGTACTAGAAAGAGCCAAGTACTGGACTAATATGGCTTAAACCATTTTTGTACTAGAGAGAGCTAAGTACTGGACTAATATGGCTTAAACCATTTTTGTACTAGAGAGAGCTAAGTACTGGACTAATACGGCTTAAACCATTTTTGCACTAGAGAGAGCCAAGTACTGGACTAATACGGCTTAAACCATTTTAGTACTAGAGAGAGCCAAGTACTGGACTAATACGGCTTAAACCATTTTTGTACTAGAGAGAGCTAAGTACTGGACTAATACGGCTTAAACCATTTTTGTACTAGAGAGAGCTAAGTACTGGACAAATACGGCTTAAACCATTTTTGTACTAGAGAGAGCTAAGTACTGGACTAATATGGCTTAAACCATTTTTGTACTAGAGAGAGCTAAGTACTGGACTAATATGGCTTAAACCATTTTTGTACTAGTGAGAGATAATAGCACCAAATTCAAATGTAAGATGAATGAAAATATCATTTCATATCACTTCAATATAAAAAACCTGTATGTTCAGGTACTGTGTTTGTAGTCAACCAAACCCTAAAAGATTCCCTTTGTCTGCGGATTCATTGAATCTCCTGGTTTAACTGTTTACAGGTTGATAATAACACTTGCTCTTCTTCATATTTGTATTGTTATTTTTTTTTTATTTATTCATTTTTTTATATAGCGCTGATATTTAATGCAGCGATTTACAGAGATTCACCATTCACTTCAGTCCCTGCCCCATGGAGCTTACAATCTAGTTTCCCCATTAAGTCAAACACATGTAGACAGACACAGATGTATGTTTTTGGATTGTGGGAGGAAACCCACACAGGTGCGAGGAGAACATACAAACTCCATGTTGATGAAGGGTGGAATTGAACCCTTCACATACAAAGAAAGTATTCCAAGAATGGGATACATTTGCAGAGTAATTTATCATTTAAGGGTATCTAATGAGAAATTTCACTTTCCTTTTAAATCTAGAATGGAAGTATAACATTTCATACACAAATACAGCATCTCTCTTTAACAACTTGCTAAAGTGTTTATGCTTTATTAAAGAAAACATTCAGGTGATTCAGCAGCTTCTATAGCTTTTTACCCTGACTCTATAGCCTTAAAACCTTAGATTTTTACATGAGACACATATGAGGAAATCTGAATGAAGATATTACATTTTTTTAACTTTAGTTTCTGCAGCTATTAGATTCCTGATATAGAAAAAAAGAAACTTTTTTTTTAACTTCCTAACTTTGATAAAACTTTATTTTATCACATGAAACACACTAATGATTGTAATACTCGTATGCCCATACATTCCTCGACATCAACTGCGCTCTTCCCAAAGCAAACATCTTTGCATGCTACATACCAATACTGACCTTTCTCATCTGAAACCCTTTTCTCTTTCTGCCCCAAATATGTATGGAATTCTAAACCCCTTTATCTTCACCAGGAACATTCCCTCTTCACTTTTAAATCCAAACTAAAATCCTACCTTATTGAGCACTAGCATTGACATTTTTTAAAAATATTGTATTCTATCCTTAATTAACTATTTATGCTTAGTATATATATATATATATATATATATAACATAGACTATTTATAGACTAGTGTCTCAGCATATTGTTACAGCTCTTATTACCCTGCTCGGTATGCAAGTCTTCCTCCTATTTAGATTGTAAGTTCTATGGGGCAGGGGCCTCCATCCTCTTGTGTCAATCACAACCTGGCACTTAAAGTGATTTTACGCTTGTAAGTTACTCACTTGTAATGTGTAATGCACTTTTCCCATGTCTGTATTATATTTATATAGCTGAATTGTACAGCACTGCATAAATTTGTGGAGCTTTATAAATAAAATTATACATACTTGACACAAAAATATTTGTGGATTTTTTGTTTTCCTTAGGAGGACAGGGACCTCTCACAGACATGTTTGATTCACTGTTATTTAACAAAGCAAGCGTCTTCCTGCCCATTAAAGCCGACCTCTTGCCAGTAATAGCAGTATACCTACATTTACATACACACAAAGCAACTTACATTAAGAGTTTGTTATATCTTTTATCATAACATTAGAGAAAGGCAAAGCAGAAGGTCACTTTACTAAATAAAATTACTGTAAGCATGGGGAAGTTAATTTGGAAGGTTATTCTGTGCTGCTGGAAATGTATATTTACAATAGATTTCAAGCATTAGTCTCCTGGCATTAGCACTCATTTCGTTTTATGGGTTTAGACACTGCTGTATATCTACAAAATGAAGGCCACATGTGTGTGTTGAGAATCATCATGTCAGGGGAGTAATGGATTAACCTTCTAGCCAATAAGACTAGTGTGGAGCTTTTAAAAACCATGATTAGCCACCCCCTTTTTGCAGTTAGTTTAAACCTATTTTTGAAAATAAGAATTTAAGGGTTGTCTTTGGTTTTAAACTAGGAATTTTTTTTGTGTTTGGCGCCATGAATGCTAATTAATTGCTACTCTGCAACTAGCTCATTAGTACCGGCTAAATTCACCCTTGTTTTTGAGTGTGTCTGTGTTGGCTTCTGCATTTGGTTCTCCTGCTGGTGTTTGCAAATTCACTGCACTTGTGATTCTAGTGCTGTGATTGACACATTCTTTCTTCCACCTGGCATCACACAGCAGTTCCCTGGTTCATTGTTTAATATTGGAAGTTAATCAAGCATCACTTCCCAGACTGGGAACTCCCTCTCTCCCTTTTTTTAGAGGTTGGAATACAGGGATTCACTAGGCAGCAGTAGTGTATACTTAATGATAAAAAACTGGTTCATTACCTTTGTATCTGCTCTGAAAGAGTCCGCATGTGTTCCAGTTGGGCATGATTTTCATAGTGAAACAAACTAACTTTATTAATTAATCTTATTTTCCCATTATTCAGAGATTACAATGTTTTTATCTGTTATACTTCCTCATCACTAAAAACTGTCATCACTGCTTTAACATAATGCTAGATCATTGACTTGTTGAAATCTAATTAAACTCACTCATAGGGTAAAATGCCTCAACCTGAAAAAGGCATGGGCGAAATCTAATAAAATCGAAAATTGTGATATCGATAATGCTGATATCGTGATATGGAACGTTTTTACCGATACCAAAAATTTGGTCAAAACTTTTCAATCTGTCTATCTCTATAGAAGATCTATAATATTGATGGAAAAAAATTAAATATCGCAATATCGAAAATTTGATTCTGAATTTTTGATCATTTTCAAAATTTTAAATTGAATTTTTCAGTCAAAGTCGAAAACGGAACAAAATATTTACAGGTTCTGTATTTGAATAACAGCCAATCCAAATGGAAATTTTGATTTTCTTGGGCTGTTGTTGGTTCTTTAATAGTAGAAATAAATTCTGTGCCCTGCAAGTTCACTGATATGAGTGAAACTGTCATAATAAGTTGTTTTTTAGGGATTTGTTTTCATTAAATTGCATGCCAGCTATTACTATGTGGAAAGAATTAGAAAAATACATCCCATTATTGTCTTGACTTGGATAGATTTTTTTCTGATTTGACAAGGCTTTGAAGTATATCTCTACCCGATCATATTTGTGTAAAATGAATAGTCTAATGAAGACAGACGGTCATAAAATTACAGCCTTACAGATATGTTTTATTAAAATTGCAATGTTGCAATATTTATGTATACGTTTTGTTACACACCGGGATATTTCAGTGTAAAAATATATTTCTGGAAAATCAACATAGAGTTCAATAGTGTTTACTTTTTGCAAATGAAAACAGAAAATGCACATGTGGATTTATTTCTGAAATGGTGAGGTGAATTTACCTGTTATGTACTTAAAATATGATCTTACTCAGAGTAACAGCATGGTGCAGCACTGCAGGTAGATACAATTTAGCAATAACAATCTTTCAACGACATACATAATTTATACAAACTACAAAAATTCTTTATAATTTTTCTCTCTCCACCACTCTCTCTGCAAGTTACTTTGAGTATTGATGTTAAAGTTAAAAGGATAAGTCACAGTTTTTGGTAATTGTGGTGCACTAGAATGGATAACCTCTTTGTGGGAACCAACACTTTGAAACAGTGCTTAATAGAGTTTTGTTAGGGTAATTTTACAGGAGTAATTAGATAAATGTTTTCATTGTCAGAATAATGTATTTCATGAGTATGATCATGGTGATCAAATGCTTAAAGTACTATTGGGCTACCTCTTGTGGGCACCTCAAAGTTAACACTTCATCATGGAAAAACTTAGAGACAGAGGGAGATGAGTTTAGAACCCCAGGCCAGTTCCAAGTGGACACTTTATTAATCCAGTTTAGTATCTTAAAGGAGTAAGGGAAATGCTAACTGATGTGTTTTCCAGAGAGAATGGGGAAACAGACACAGCAGCAAAGCTGACTATAAAAGTGTGTACAGTCATGAAAAAGTCAGAAACTGCATCCATTTGACACTTATTAAACTTAGTTTAATACATTTTAAACAATACTAAAACAAAGTAGGAAAGTTTCACTTTCTGTGGTGGGGCTATTTGACAGTTTTTAAGATGATATGACTGATGTTTTTATTGTTTTGGATAAGCTCCACCCAATATGTAGGTTTTAATAGAAATTGGCTGGTTACTGTCCATTATTCCACCTCCAGAGGTTTTAAGAAATTAATATATCTTCCAGAAGAGTTAAATATAGTATTTATTTCTGTACAACACAACTATATTGATTGTTGCAGATATAATACTGGCTTGTCTTGTTTGCAGATTATTTGCTATACTAATTTGGATGGGCATTTATGGGGAGAATAAGCTACATTCTTTTATTGTTTGAAAACTGGGGGACTAATGCACTTAAAACTCTGCGGTTATCACTTACTTCTGCCTGTATACAGTCTCTCCTAGGAAGGAACTTCTTGTTTTTTGCCCCAGCCTTTGGTGGATGGAGTCCTTGCAACTTGTGTGAGAAATTTTTATGTCACCAGATCTCAGAGATGAGAGTTGGAGATGTAAATAGAGATAAGTAGTTTACACTGCATCAAGTAGCATTAGAATGGCTAGTGGTGGTTAATGTCTATATCATTTGCATCAATCAGAAAACAGTGGTTATTTACTATCTATATCTCTGAACTATATTCCTGGCATCTGATGGGGTTAATGCATAATTCTGTCTACACATACAAATGGAATATTGTGTGCAGTTTTGGGCAGCATTGTAGAAGAAAGATGGTAGTTGAGCTTGTGCAGGTTCAAAAGTATAACAAGGGGTCATTATCTACAAAAGAGGAAAGAAATGTTCTGTACCCGCATAGCAAGGGGTCCTCTACTGTAAGAGCAGTGAGAGTGTGGGACTCTCTGCTTGAGGTTGTTGATAGTGGTTGATTCAATAATCAAAGTGCAGGAATATTACATTATTTGGGTATTAAGTGTGTGGAGATGAGTTTTAGATTCAGGGAATTATTCTGATTGACATTTTGTTTCATAAGATGAGAATAATTTACCTTTTCTTCGTGGACTTTTTTGCATTGCTCTGGATATACATTGCATTATAATAGGCTGAACTGAAAGGACTTGTATATTTTTTTAGCCTTATGATCTGTGCTACTATGTAATTTGTGAAATATTATTTAATTTTTAGGGCAAAATTGATTAAAATCTTAAATATTACTTAAATCAAAATATTGAATGATTTTTACAGATATCGCGATATCGATATTACCAATATTGCGATATCGCAATTTTGACGATATCAAATTTTCCAGAGATATCATGGATCTTTGCCATTGAAATAAATGGTTTAAACATTTAGTTCAAATTTCGAAATCCAATTTTGATAAACTTGCAATACTGCGATATTGGCAATATCAATATCGGTAAAAATAATTCGATATCGAGATTTACGATTTTAATAAATTTTGCCCTTAGTTTTTGACCAGATAGCAAATATGGAGTATATATATATTTTTTTATATATATATATATATACAGTATATATATATATATACTGTGTATATATATATATGTATATATATATATATATATATATATATATATATATATGAAAAATATCTGCATGAAGTGAAACAACCAAAAAGAAATGATTACATCATAAACTCTAAAAGGAAAGGTCACTCATTCCTCCTATTTCTTCATGTCTTGGCATTTCATATTTAACTATTAATAATATCAATGAAAGAAATCATAACACGTAGTCCATGCTAGCTTGACAGTTATGTGAAAAACATTCACTTATCCAGTAATTCTACTGTATGCAAACATGCACATCCTCTCTGTGTATGGCTTCAAATGAGCACACAGGTGTTTGGAAAGCTCAAAAACACAAATAAATGTAAATAACTTGTAAACACACAGAATTGCAAAGAAAAAAAAACCCCCATAAACCTACTATGTACAGTATATATAGTGAAGTGTTTTTAAAAGCTGCAGATTCTAAACAGCCAGAAAAGAACACTTCCAAAAGCAATGAGACCTGTTTATTAAAGGCCAGTATTCATGGACGTTGATTGCATTGGTTTCCTACTGCGTTCAGCAGTTTTCTTTGGTAAGAAATCAATATTCTTCAAGAAGTCAACAGACACACTGTGACGTGGAAACACACAAGAAAATGCATTTCTTTTGTGCTAAGGAATTTCTACAATAAATCAATACATTTCAATATGGTAATAGAATTCAAGCGTTTACGTTTAACTTCTATAAGACAATTCAGACATTCAGCTGAACTGCTCACGGAACTGCTTGAGTAAGGGAAAGAAAATACTACAATATTCTGTAGCCATTTGCTTGCTTTCACGGGCACTTAACTTTTCTATGAGAGAGACTAAGGGGGTTGATTTAATTTTTTTGACAATTACTATCTGTACCAATGATGTTGAAAAAAAAAAAAACTACAATTTTGTAGCATTTTTTTAAATGAGAAGAAAGAATTCATATTCTCATTCAACCATTAAGGAAACCAAACCAAGATACCAATGAAAATGGTTCTGTGAACCACAGTCATATAACAAATCGAATTCAAAAGGAGTGGGCAACAGGAGAACTCTGGGTAAGCAGTCTATCATATCTCTATTTAAAAAGTTAATTAATTTTGGAATCGGCCCTCCAAGCTATCAGGATTTTATCTGAACAGGAAGTAGGTAATATATAGTATATCCCCAGAATGCATAATATGAGGCTCTTTCCCATCATTTAAGTATTGAACATTACTGCAATGGTGTTACTTTCTCAAATAAGATTTATTTTACCTTCTATTTCAGTTAAACTGTGTACAGCAATGGGTCAATGTCTTATTATGATGTGAAGTAAATATATCTCCACAGGCAAAAAAAATCCATGGGGTAGAAAATTCCCTGCTTGCAAAAAATCAAAATGAAATTCATTCAAGACAGTATAAGGGAAAATCTGGACCTTGCTATTCATATGCAATCTGTGATGAGTAATCACCTGCACAATACAACAGCCAAAGAGAGTAAGATGACATGGGCTTACAGGTTGGCACAGGGACCCCAGTAACTGATCCACAATGTATTTCCATGCACAAAAACCACAATGATTGATACAAATAAAAAGTACATCGTGGAATTTTTATCTGATAAACATTTCATGATTCATAGGACTGCTCAGTTCAATAATTACTGTAATAAATTAATACATCAACAAAAAAGCAGGCAAAGCACTTCTGGAATTATAAAACCTTGTTATATTAAAAGCCTAACCCTAACTACTGGTAATATTGATTGCAAACAAGCTATCTATGTCTCACATATATGTATGTGTATTTTTATTTATCATTTATTCATTTATATCTATAAAGCACTCAACAATTCAACAAAACAAATACAATACAGATCATCAAATCATGAATATACATCACTCAGATAAGCGAAATTTAATAAACTCGGAAAAGGCCGATTTCGCCTTTCCGAGGTTATTCGTGCGAGATCTCGGCAGTTTCTCACGGTAAATAGTTTTCAATTGATATTTACTGAGAGAAACTTTTCAATCAAATTTTTTGATGGAAGGGTAGCCATCCTTTACATTAGAAGTATGGCTACCTTCCCATCCAAAAATTTGATGGAAACACTTGATCGAAAAGTTTCTGTCGGTAAATATTGATCGAAAAAAATCTCGTAATATTTACCGCGAGAAACTGCCAAGATCTCACGGGAATAAACTCAAAAAGGTGAAATCAGCCTTTTCCGAGTTTATTAAATTTCACCCTTGAGTGCCAGGCAGTAAATCAAACAAATGGAGGCTCTTGCCTCATAGAGCTTACAATTAACATCCATCAGATTCAGACATACATTTTAAGCTAATGTTACATAGAGCTTCCACATACTGAGGGAGACCACAAAGAATCTGACAAATCAGTTTGTGCATTGCATTCCACAGCACTTGAATATGAATCATTGTATGTTGCTTATACCTAGGAAATTTCTTCTAACTCAATCTGGCATATGGACACAGTAATTGCTGAAATGTCACAAAAGGCAACTGGAAATGTTCCTTTTGAAATATAATCCTGAGTCTTAGCTAAACCATCAATGTGACAGCACCCTTCCTTAGCAACTAGGGAGTCCCACACCAAACCAAATAAAACCCCCAATATATATGTCAGGTCTCTTCACCTATAAAATAGATTCTTATCTATCAAGAACTTGGAAAAAATTTTTTTAAGGGTTTTTTTTTGTGAATGAATCTACGTATATTAAGAATTGCTTTATACAATATACACTGTCATTGCCTCATATTTTAATAGATTTCTATACATTAAATGATTGTTATTTTGTACTGTACACTGGAGATTTTATCATAACATATTTGCTATAAGAGAACAGAACATACATAAACATAATTTATTTTGAGATTCATATAAAAGAAAATATTGCACCATGAACAAGTCAGTCAGAACTGATATTATGTTTCACTCATCTCAAGCAGATGTCATCACTACAGTCTGACCAGTTTTGTAGATCAAGGAAATATGTTAACATTTACTTACAAGCAATTCTCTAAAGGGTGGGGCTATGGGAAAACATGAAAACAGTATCACAGTGTGGAGTAGGGTCAGAGAAAAGGGAGGGCCACTGGGAACATGGCCCTTGGCAGCAGAGAGCAGACAGTGCTTAGGGAAAGGCAGTTATTAAATAATAATAATAAATTATAAATAACAGTTTCTTCCTCACCTCTGCATGGGAATGAGACATAAACATGTCAGGTTAAACCAAATTCACTTTTGGACTACAGAATAAGAATATGACGATCCAAACCATGATATCTTTAGGAGTGACACCCAGATTACGTAACACCAAGGACTGGGCTGTCATCAGAGGAGTTAGTCACAGCAAGATTTATTTTTGCATTTACTATTTCTGAATTATGAACTTTTTTTTTACATTATTTTACTGCACTGTCCACTGTTTCATTTACCTGTTATTTTGATCTATCTAACAGTCTTTCCCACTCCTGTTGCTTTATTGAAGAAACACTAAACAGTCAATCATTAGAGCTCAATACAAGCTTATGAAACAATGAGGTTAAAGTGAAGTGCTGGAAGCTCTTAGGTATGAAGTAAAACATTTGTAAATTGATTATTTTGTACATTTATTTATTCTTTTTGTAATCTCTCACAGAAAGGGTTTTTTTATTTTGCAACTCTAAGCCTGACTCCTTGACTCTGCAGAATTTATTTGCTTATACCTAATAGGAAATGCTGTCTGTTGACTCAGCTGCAGGTACATTGAACATTCTGATTGGTGAAATGAAGGTGCTACAGTAATGCCTTATTAATGATGATTTAGTCAATGCTTTGCAATATTTATAAACAAATTACAGTGCAGGCTTGGATAATTCGGTGTAAACATGTATTTCATACATATTAATTCAAATTTCTATCTGCCTATAAGCTAAAGAAAATAGGGCTAACATAGTTACTACAGTTAATCTCTGATTTAAATGAATGGAAATGGAGATTCAACAGTTTAAATACTTAGGCGAGTGCCCAAGGATGGTGGACAGAAGATTTAATTAAAAGTATTACTATAACAAACATGTCAGTCCTGCAGGTAGGAACTGTATATTCCAGATTTTCTGATCAGTTGCCCATTTCTTGGGCAAAACCTAAATTCCACCATCAGTGTGACACTTGTGAAATGTATTAAAGTCGGTAATTACCGCTATCGCAATGGGGTGAAACTTAGTAAAGTCAAAAACTATTTTTTCAACTTCTTTGACCATTTCTCACTGCAAAAACAGGTGGAAAGGTCAAAAATTACATTTTTGACCTTTTCGCCATTTTTCAGCTGTTTTTGCCACCCGATTATCAGCGACTAATAGCTGAAAAACAGTCGAAAATGTCTAAAAAATGATTTTCAACATTAGTAAATTTCACCCTTATAAGGGGAAGCACGATTGAAAAGACAGGCAGCAGGTACAGTTGTAAACCAGAGCTGGGGTATAAATCATCAATCCCCTACACCTGGAGCTTCTGGACAGTGACTTGCAGTTCCAGGTGTCTAAGTGGAATCAAATTGGTGCCTGGTCTTTATCCTTATACCCTGCAAGGAGATGTGGAGATTTCTTTGAGAGAACCCCCAAGTCATGGTCCCCAGGCTAACCCCAACCTAGTCCTATTTTTTTCTATGGAAAGTCAACTACTCGAAACAGAAACAACACAAACCATTAAAAATAAGGAATTCAACTGAAAAGAAGATATTTTAATTCAAGCACTGCATCAAAATTACTGCCATGCTAGTTCAAATGGCAATGTTCTTTTTTTTCTGGTGTCACTGTTCCTTTAATACCATATTTATTTTAGAAAAGCTTAAATTCATTGACAAGTTGTTTTTTAATGTAATACAAGACTTGTTATTACTGTAGCTGCAGACTGAACTATTGGAGGGCAGAGTCTATCTCTTTGTCTGTCTGTCTATGTGTCTACACACATGTACACAACCCTTCATGGTTTTAAAGTTCAGAGATTATAAAAATGAAAAATGAGAGCTTTGATTTAAGGGTTACAATCTGAGCAGAGAAGAGATTCACAAAGTGAATTCAGCTAAATATGACAGTGCATGGCAAATCATATTTATTTGTCTATTACCTCTATGCCTTTAGGAACTTGCAATCTAATATGGTACAGTTTCAAAAAGTAGATGGAATGATTTGCCTGTAGGAATATGGAGATATCTTTCAGCTCTAATCTTAAAGTTTATAATCTTATTTCTTTGAACATAATAAGGTAGGATATTTTATTCCTTTAAAAAAAAAATGTCAGTACCAATGAGATGTACGCCTTACACATTTCCATAATGGGGAGGTTAATAGGATTATTCATAGATAATCTTAAACATGTTTCTTCTAAATAATTTTGAAGGAAAAAAAAAAAGAATCACCACTATAGTAAAGTCAATAAACAAATAAAGACAAATTACATACAGTACAATGAAGTAATGTATTCTTATCATTTATTTTGTCTTTGGTTTTAAATTTCAAAATAATGTTGAATGTTTCCTTATCTATGGACGAACATAACAAACTCCAAGACTGACCTAATTATATTAACAATCAAAAGTTATACCAAGGGGAAAATTGCCCATTTTCTTTAAATGTTAACATTAAAAAAGATAGCATGGATCAGGAGAAAGTGACCATAAGATTACTCAATATTACACTAATAAGTTAATAAAATTGCTTTATGCAAAGATGTTAATGAAATCTTATTGTAAATATTCTATTCTACTGATGATGTAATGCTAACATTAAACGTGCACAGAAGCCCATTGTAATGTATGTATGTACCAAAAAAACTGTGATGCATAAACTGTAAGACGGCAATAATTTATAAAGACTGTAATGCAAGATAAAACTGGAAAATGTTAACTGTATAAAAGTAATAATGAAAGTAATAATCTAACCTTATTCTAGGTATAGGAAGTCATTTATGGAAGATACAAAAGTTGTAAATATATAGATAATCAATAGATCACATAACAATTCTCATTTATAAAACAGAAACAATGATCTCTTCCATACTTTCACCTATTATTTTATTTTTACAAAATAATGCATGAAAGCATGATACCTTCTTCACTGGATGATCTGGATCTCTTGGAGCTGTTGTGGCGACTTCTGCATCATGATGCTAGACAATATCCTAATTTTTAATTACTTAGTCCTTATGCATCTCATAAGCTTCAACTATCCTTTGGTTTGGCCATGTTGGTTTTGAGTCTGCTCTTCTCAGTCCAGAAATTATTTTTTACACCTGGGCTGTTGTTTTTTTTTTTTGTTTTTTTTTTTAACTTTTTCTGTTTAGCAGGACCTGTCTGTATATAACATACAGGCTGTTTTAGATGGAAAAGTCCATTTGATACCCGATATACTCCTGGATTGACTTATTTGTCACTAGGCTGCTATAAGAGTGATTAGATATGCTCATGCATAGCTAGCTAACAGAAAGGGTATTAAGAAAAACACTTTCTGAAAACAGATGACCAAAGGGACTCAACAGCCTTATAATTTCCCAAGGATTAGCATAAACTGGAAGATCACATTTACTAAATTTTGCATGGTAATGCCAAGGCCAAAACAACTCATGATCATTTCCATCTTTATGCATATAAATTTAAGGCTGATAATGAAATGCTATAATATTAAATGATAGCTTGTTTTTGGAAGGAAGTATTAAATGAGAACCTTGGGATGGCAGACACACAGCTATATATACATATTACATACAGAGCTTAGACAAGAAAACTGAAACACCTGTCATTTTAGTGTGGGAGGTTTCATGGCTAAATTGGACCAGGCTGGTGGCCAATCTTCATTAATTGCCCATTGCACCAGTAAGAGCAGAGTGTGAAGGTTCAATTAGCAGGGTAAGAACACAGTTTTGCTCAAAATATTGCAATGCACACAACATTATGGGTGACATACCAGAGTTGAAAAGAAGACAAATTGTTGGTGCATGTGAGCTCGCACATCTGTGACCATGACAGCAAGTCTTTGTGATGTATCAAGAAGAGCCACGGTATCCAGGGTAATGTCAGCATACCACCAAGAAGGACAAAACACATCCATGCAAGGACATGGACGCAAGAGAAAGCTGTCTGAAAGGGATGTTCAGTTGCTAACCCGGATTGTATCCAAAAAACATAAATCCATGGCAGAATTAAATGTGCACCTCAACTTACCTGTTTCCAACAGAATTGTCTGTCGGAAGCTCCATAGGGTCAATATACACTGCTGGGCTGCTATAGCCAAACCTTTGGTCACTCATGCCAATGCCAAACATCAGTTTCAATGGTACACGGAACACAAATCTTGGTCTGTGGACAATGTGAAAAATGTATTGTTCTCTGACAACTTTATTGTTTTCTCCACATCCAGTAGAGTTATGTTGTGGAGAAGCCCCAAAGAAGCATACCACCCAGACTGTTGCATATCCAGAGTGAAGCATGGGGGTGAATCAGTGATGGATTGGGCTGCCATATCATGGAATTCCCTTGGACCAATACTTGTGCTAGATGGGCGCATCACTACCAACCATTCTGGAGGACCATGTGCATCCAATGGTTCAAACATTGTATCCTGAAGGCGGTGCCATGTATCAGGATGATAATGGTTTTATGAACATGAAAGTGAAGTTGAACATCTCCCATGGCCTTCACAGATCTAAATATTATTGAGCCATTTTGGGGTGTTTTGGAGGAGTGATTCAGGAAACGTTTTCCTCCACCAGCATCATGTAGTGACCTGGCCACTATCCTGCAAGAAGAATGGCTTAAAATCCCTCTGACCACTGTGCATGACTTGTATATGTCATTCCCAAGACAAATTGATGCTGTATTGGCTGCAAAAGGAGGCCCTACACCATACTAATAAATTATTGTGGTCTAAAACCAGGTGTTTCAGTATTTTTGTCTAACCTCTGTATGTATATAAACGTATCTATGGTTAACAGTAGAAACAAATATGTGTATACCACTGAAACCTCTCTGCTTACACATTTGTAGTCAAATCCAATTAATCTTCCATTATCAAATACTGCTATTCAGATATTATATTAGATAATGAAGCTCCTAATGTAATGTAAATGTTTTATTACCTATATAATGGAATGGAACCTTGGAGTGATTTATCCTAAAGATACAGCACATAGCTATGCTCATGGTACAATTAATACTAAAAATAAAGAGAAAATAATCTAAATGGTTAGTATATTGTTGAGAACAATTTACAGTCTATGTAAATTGCTTGTTTACTTGATTGTTTGAACAATGTTACCTTGGCTAACAGCAGAGAAACTCACTTTCCCAAGAAAAGTGTTGTTGAACACTGCAATTCTCAGGTATAATGGTTAGAACCAGACTAGTTAGAAGCAGAACCAGGTGCAGGTATCTAGTACTTTCAGAAGTTGAACCATTGCTGTATTCCCCAGTGACCTGTTGAGATGTTGGCATTCTGCACGAAAAATGGCACAGATCCAAGCTCTTATGATGCTGGTTTAAGTAGAAAAAACATCAGCAACATATCAATGTACTGGTTGCAGTCTGGGCAAGCAACATTCTACATAAACTATATTTATGGTCAGGTGTCTTTACAATACAATGTCCTTTAGGATTTGATCTGCCAAAGTACATTTGTGTACGTGAAACAACTGGTTACATTTAAGGTATACTGTGTAATGCATCTGGTGAGTTACCATCAACAATGGGCTTATTTGGTTTTGTTACATTCTCCTCCATTATCTCTCAGGGTGTTAATATTGCTTTAAATAATACACTGTGTGTGATTAAGCATGACTCCTACATTGGCTATTTGGTAAAATGATTGTTAGCTACTTAAAGGGTAAGACACTAGGAACTGTGCTGTTTCTGTGAGCTCCTATTCCATAGATTACTGATCTGAAATAGAAAAAGACTAATATGGGGTTATTCTCTAAGGTGCAAATTTGACTGTCACATTCGCAAACAGCGGATTCCCATAGCAAATCTGTGACAATTTCCCCATTGTAAAGTTGCGACAATTTTTTAATGTTAAGATTGCGACAATTTTCCCATAATAAAGTCACGACTGCGATAATATTTTCATTATAAAGACGCGACTGCGATAGTAGCAGCCTATTGCGACTATCTTTATATGGTGAATTCGCACCTATACGCAACAATTCGTACTTTAATGAATAACCTAATAACAATCTTCCTGTTATAAAAGTAAAATATTACTAAAATTCAGCAAAGACACAATGCAACTTGTTTTGTCTTTAAAATATTTTTTTACCAATACAATATTTAAGATCTACATAACAAATTTGTCATTAAATTATGTTTTACTCCATCTACACAAACATTTTGTAACATTTTTCACTTATGAAACATTCATTTTGACTACAAAATGACCATTCTGAGCCATGGAATATGCTGTTTGGATCAACACAATTATTAATTCATAAAGCAATAAACATCTCTCCCTCAATGCCGTACAAAGATTTAAGTATACCCAGGATAAAAGATTATTTTTTACACTAACAAGGCATCAAAGATAGGTATAATACAAATGAGAGTTTTCCGCTAAGAACATATCTAGTTTCTGAACTGGCGTTTAGATTTTGATTACCAATTGATTGATTTATTGTTGCTTAAATTACACAAAGATGTCAATTGCTATACTTGTCTCTACATAAAACAAAAAAGAAATGTATCAATTGGGATCGCAAATATATTTTGACTATGCATCCAAATCTAATTATTTTAATTGAAAATTGTTAATATTTAGAACTACATGGAAAAATTACAGACGCAGCATGTATTTAATGTTTTGAACATGTTACATCTCACCAGTGAAAGAACAATTGGTTTAAGTCAAAATGCCTAGAGATACTGTTTTTTTTTTTTTTTTTTTTGTTTTTTTTATAAATAGCATATTCTTCTGAAGGCATATAGGGGAAAATGTATCAAATTATTGCACTTATTTTATGTTGCAGTCACATTTTGCCAGTTTCAGGCTCAGGCTTGGTATGGATGGCTGCATAGATTGTGGCTATTTTAATTAAAGGGGCTTTCAGTTACACAGGTAACCATAATGGCATATGACACAATACATCATGGGTGTAATGCACCAATAAAACATGGTAATACGTATTACTAAACATATTTATTTATAATAAAAAAGGTATCACCAATTATTGCAATACTCATTTTTTTGTATATAGTGTGTGTGTATTTGTATATATATATAAAAGCATATTAAGGGCAAAAGGTTGTCACGCGAGATCTTGTGTTGTTCATGCAAGATTACACATGAGTTTTAATTATTTCTAATAATATAAAATAATAATATGGCTCGCTTTCTATTGAAAAACTCAACTGTAAAAACTCGCGCGATAATCTTGTAGGAACAAAGCGAGATCTCGCACGATAAACTCAAAAGGACCGAGAGCAGTCTTTCCGACTTTGATAAATTTTTTCCTAAATTAGAGAAATGGTGGCTTGGTAATGCAATGGATATATTTAATATTTTTTTCTCCTTTTTTTCATTTTTGAACTACAATCATTATTTTAATTTCTCTATATAATTTAAACTGTCCTCATAATTTTTCTTGATTTATTAAAAAGCTTTATCCAAGAAGAGATTATACAAGTTACATATTTTGTTTCAAGGAATCAAACTATTTCTCCATTTCTTGGGTTGCAGCTTGAGGGCAGTGCGAGAACATCTTTCAACCAGTAAAAGATCATGTGAGATATTTAGGTTACAAGAATTACAAGAAAGATCTTTATAGGTACATTTTAGTCCTTTTTTTTTCCAGGATATTATTCAGTGACGGCATTAAAAAAATGATATGTTCACAAAACAATGTGAATGTGAAATAAAACAATATTCATTCAGTCTGTTGCTTGGCAAATAGTGCAGATTCCCTTCATTGTTACCATAGCTAATCATAAACTGAGCTGTTCATACAGAGATCAAATAATGCTATCATCCTTTTAGAGAATCTGTGAAGTGATGCTTGATCTCTGAAGGAGGGTGAGAAGTTACCTTTTCCCCAACAATATATTTTTGGAGGAGATATTTGCCCAGCTGGGTGCTTGAGTATTGCTCTTTTCACCTGGAAAAGAAGCATTTGAAACTGAAAAAAATACAATGACAGAAATGTTCTAGAATAAGAACTTAACTTCTTTAACTTTCTTGTTAACAGATGGAGACGCACAATTGCCTGGTTGTGCAGTTACTTAAAATAAATTATAAAAGAGAAATATGTTTTTATCTAGAAAAAAAAGACTACATTTGAATTCTTATGATCATTCCAGCTTGTACACGACATGAGGAGAATAAAAGACACTGTCCAGCTAGTGGTCAATATTAGATAAAATGTATGTTGGAGTATTTTTTTATATCAGGTACTTAATTCTTCATGAAACTTTGTATGTTCTTTCCCCTTAAAGGAAAACTAAAGTCACAGGCTGCCTGACATTCTAAATGCCAGGCAGACTGTGACTAGCTAAAACCCCTTTCACTAAGCAAATGAGCTTGCCTTACAACTACTTCAGTCCTCCATTTCACATTAAAACAGAGAACTCTGATAATTCAGAGAGCAGGGGGCTTAGAAACAACCCCATTCAGCCCTTTGACCAGACGCTGTTATGTAAGCCATGCTCAATGCAGCTTACACATCTGCAGAGAGCACCTGGTGGTAGTTCTAACTCCCTTCAATTGTGGAGCTATGCTCTTTATTTCAATATTGAAAATAAGAGCTCAGCTGGGTGCAGGGCAATCCCCCTGACTGTTTTAAGCAGCTCATTTAGCTACTCATATCCTGATTGGCATTTAGCATACCAGCCATTCTGTGATTACTGCTACCTATTAAGGACCTTGCTTATAGACAAGATGTAGAGGATAATGCTTGTATACAGTCTTACCACATCTCCAAAACACCTCCAAAATTAAATGTGTGGTGTAATTGCCAACGGCTCAGTCTAAAAATCCTTTATATCATTCATGCTTTATGAGGATCAAGAGATGAGAAGTAGAATGTAGGGCCACAGGTGGTGGGTGATATTAAGAATTGGAAACAATACAAATAGATATATACAGTATGTTAAAATATCTCCTCTCTGAAACTCATGTCAATGTGTAAAATTTTATAAGAAATATAAACTTTGTCACCTGGATAAGGAGCATATGGTATGACATTCTTAAATTATCTATTTGAAATATTCAAAAATAGCACTTGCTCCCTATATACAATGTGAGTTAAAGCTAGTTCTTGTAGTATGTTTCCTTAAGCTAGTGCACATTTAATGGGAGACTGTGCAGAAAAATGAGCACAGCCTTTATCTCCAGTCTCTATTCTGTGACATATAACAACTTATTGGATTGTCATATGTACAGCTACAAAAGGCTAGAGTGTCCTTAGTATGTGCTTCACTGCATAGGGCACAAGCTAATCAAGGAAAATTATTTAGCAAAATAGATTTATTTCAGTGAATGGTTTTATGAGGTTTCTATGAATCTAAGGAAATTAAATGACTATAACCCATTTCCTTACGAAGTTATACATTTATAATGTTTAATATCTATATTTAGTATGTTACACCCATAGATGTGATAATAGTGCCACTTACTAGAGTTATGTATTATTACATCATGGAAATGTCTCAATGAATAGATCTGGGAGGAGTAAACCCAAGTCTATATAAAGCAATGTTCTTAGTGGGTTGTGGTCTTCAGTCCCAGGCTTGGGTGCAGGCTGGGGCTTTGCTACAGGGCCTCCATCTCGCAGAGTGGAGAATCCCTACAGGCAGCCAAGGGTGGCTGTGCTCCTGTGTCAGACCCTTCATGAGAAGTTACACCTCACTAGGATTAGGATAATACAAATTACTCAGGGGAGGATAACTACAGTATATTCAAAGTACCTTATATGTGATGAATGAATGGAATAAGATCTACTCTAAGAATTGTGTGAACCTCTTTCTACTGTACATATTTGTAAATAAACAGTTGCTGTTAATTCATAAAGAAGCTCTGATGCCCATTATTAAAGCAAGAGGTAGAGGCAGTACTCCTATTTGTAAGCAGGTCCTACAACCCTGACGTGATTGAGTGAGCTATGGATGAATTTCCCCAAGTGGATGCATGTAATTGCTAAGATAAGTTAAAAGTTAAAACACTACATTAGCTCTATGACCTTGTTTACTAATGTCAAAAAAAAATTAGTTCTTTGTTTCAGATTTCCTTTAAATTCATTTACATTGAAACTGCTAGTATACAAGAACTCTTCATTTTAAACATACACATACTACATGAAAAATACACAATGTTGGAAATTCAAATGGTTTGTGAAAGCTAGATGTCATGTCTCAAACATTCAGGTTTTAACCTTAAAAACTGAGGCAATAATACATAAAGTAGAAGTACCTGCTCAGATAGGTTCTTTGTCAGAGAGACAAATGATGTAGCCCAAATGGAAATGTAGTTATAAAGTGTGTTGCAAATGAGTGTTTCTCTTATACAAGATAGATGGAAGTATTGGGTTCTAAATCACAATGGACCAAATACTGAATAGATGCACCAAATAGAAACATGAACATTTAACGATTAGGGATCACTTGAAGTTAATTATGCTGCTAATGATGTATGCTCTGGGGAAATGAATCAGGTAAAGATAAAAAGTAGATAATGTGCTTATCTCTTATAAGTCAATAAACTTGGAACAATTACAATTGTTGCCTAAATATGCCAAGTCATCAAATAAGTACATGAAGACAAGTGCATCAGGATTTTGTTTCCATGTCAACTAATTAGTAGCTATATATTAGATTTCTGTTTAATTTCTCTAGGACTTTTTTACTCTCAAATCTGAAGTTTTCATATTTACATTATTTGACCCATTCCTAGTATTGAATCAAAATAAATAAGTGTTTGGCATTCACATTTTTGTACAGTAAGTCTAAAATAGGGGTTATTCATCAGAATTTTAATATGCTACGCATAATTAGTCCTAACTATTAATAGAACTCTGTTACTCATATACAGTGCTTTTTTTGTAAAAAAATATTTTCCGGTACACATTAATTAATTAATTAAT
>WMED01000685.1:0-25192 GCA_019650415.1 Pipa parva
GGAGAGGTAGAATTGCTTTTATAATAACAGTAATGGGAATAGCCACGCCCTTGATATTCATGGAATAGAATACTTTAAATATATTTTGTTTTTATATTGCACTATACAAACATATTTTGCTAATACTTCTATTTTATCCACTAAGATGGGGCAGGAATGCAGCCAAGTTTTGGAGGCAAACCAGGTATTAGATCCTGCCTTTGTTTTATATTTCAAGTCATGTCATTTTGATATTTTTATAATAAAAGCATTAGCAATAGCCATGCTCTAGGTACTTAGAAGAATTAGTTTTCTTCTCCATTGCACTATATAAGCATATTTTACTAATTCTTTTATTTTTCCACTAAGATGGGGCAGGAATGCAGCCAGGTGTAGGAGGCAAACCAGGTATTAAATCCTGCCTTTGTTTTACATTTCAAGTTATTTTATTTTTGTAATGAATAGTAACATTCACTGTCCTTTTTCTACACAAAAGGACCTTTGAATTTACTATTATAACCCCCCACTCACTAGTATAAGATCTCTACCGAGCTAATCCACCCAGACATTGCTAATGGGTTGGCTTAAGCCAAAGCGCCCATTTTATGTCTGTGTTCTTTTACAAAAAAATTCACTTCATGAAAATCATTATATAGGAGTATTTTTTGCTATATTTAAAATAGTTATAATAATGCTTCTGTCTCTGCACAAAGGTGGAAATGGAATGCAGCCTGGATTTGGAGGGAAATCAGGTATTAAATCTGGCCTTTGTTTTACAATTCAAGTAATTTCATTTTTATATTGAAAAGTAACATCCACTGTCCTTTTTCTACACAAAATGACATGGGAATTTCTTATTACAAAGTCCCACTAACTAGTATAAGTTCTCTACACAGCAAATTCACCCAGAATTTGCCAACAAGTTTTCTCTAGTCGAGCATCAAGTTTTCCCTATATTGTTTCACAAATTATTTTCCTAATCAAATTTATTGTATAGGAGTAGTTTGTTGCTATATTTATTTATATTTTAATAGTTATAATGATGCGTATGTCTTTACACAAAGGTGGATATGGAATGCAGCCTGGATTTGGAGGCAAACCAGGTATTAAATCCTGACTTTGGTTTACATTTCAAGTTATTTTATTTTTGTATTGAAAAGTAACATCAACTGTCCTATACAAAAGGACCTGTGAATTCATTATTATAACCCCCCCAATCACTAGTATAAGATCTCTACAGAGCTAATCCACCCAGACATTGCTAATGGGTTGGCTTTAGCCGAAGCGCCCATTTTATGTCTGTGTTCTTTCACAAAAAAACTTTACTTCATCAAAATCATTGTATAGGAGCAGTTTGTTACTATATTTAAAATAGTTATAATGATGCGTATGTCTTTACACAAAGGTGGAAATGGAATGCGGCCTGGATTTGGAGGCAAACCAGGTATTACATCCTGACTTTGGTTCATACTTTCAGAGATATCAGTATGTTATAGATAATATTGTTCATTGACTTTTTCTATATGAAAGTTCTGGATTATTCAAACGGCCAAAATAAGAAAATGACCTAAGGACCCTAGCTATAGAAGACCCTAATAAATGTCTTTTAACTATTTATATATAATTAGAGCTTTGATGCCATATAACTGCCTTTAACAATGGGAACCAATGAAGATACCCACAGAGGCAATGGTTTTGTGATCTATAAATGTACTAACTACCAATACTTTATATTATATTATTAACATCATGTGTAGTCATTTTTATTGCAAAACTGGATTCAGCAAAGAAATTTTGATTCAGTGATTAGATGTCAAAACCTTCATCTTGTAGCTAATTTTAGGGGAAATTCTGGGTGTTTTTTTTTTTTTGTAAATTGGGAATATGTCATATTTTTACTGATCTTGATTTTAGATTGTATTGACAAATGAACAAACTTTACTGTTGTTATCCTTAATTATAATATTTCAATGTTAGCATTTGATGATTGCCAGATATGCATTTCCTGAGCATGTGGTTCATGAGCCTATGCTATAATGAAGAATTATAAGACTTTTTTTTTTTTTTTTTGCTAATCTTAAAATGGTGCTTCAAACACAAACATTTTTTCTGATGCGGGGAGTCCTATAAATGGTGAACCAAAGAGAGAGGGAAGGTAAGAGAACACACCTAACTCTGAGCCAAAAACCTATCAAAGTGTGCATCGGTGTGTCTCTTACAGGAATAGCTTTCCTCTACATGCTCCCCCAATAGCAACAGGTCCACTAACCTGAAGCTCTTTCTAGTGCAGTGTTTTCATTAAACAAAATATAATTTATTTTTTTTATATTTTCACATCATTTGGCAGAGTATTTTATAATCTAAAATAGTCTAAAGCTTCTAATGCCAACCCAGCTCCACTCAGCTATGGTTCACACAACCACTACTGGCAAATTATTGGGCAATCTGGGCTATTTGTTAGGGGAGGCAAATTGTTTTTTTAAATAGCAGTATTGGGAATAGCCACGCCCCAGGTATTCACTGAATAGAATTCTTTTTTTTTTTTTTTTAATCTATTGTAATATATAAACATCTTTAATAATTCTTCTGTCTTTCCACAAAGATGGGGCAGGAATGCAGCCAGGTGTAGGTGGAAAACCAGGTATTAAATCCTGCCTTTGTTTTATATTTCAAGTTATTTCATTTTTATAGTGAAAAGTAACATCCACTGTCCTTTTCTACATGAAGTGACCTGTTCCTGTAAATTTATTATTACAAACTCCTATTCACTAGTATATTTTCTGTCCATAGCTAATTCTCATTGACAGCGCCACCTGAGTTTTGTTTAGTCTCATTTCTCTCATTTCTTATTGTGTTGTTTCAAAAATTGTTACTCTACCAAAATCATTGCTTCCCTCCGTTTAGTAACTACACTGTATGTGTGTAACATCTTTTTGTGTATGTTTGTCAGTTTGTCAGAGCTTGCAACTATAAACACCAATGACAGACACTGGAAATCATATAAGATTCCTACAAGGCAGTGAAAATTTTCTATATAATTTACTAACTTTTTGAATGAACTACTGATGATTTATGTTGAAATATTAAAATATAGTACCAACATTTCTTAACGATATAAATATGTATTTATTTTTAGGACAAAGGGGCATTCAGGGATGAAATGCTTATGCTTCCCAACTGCCGCAGGGGATATTTTATGTATGATACAGAGAATTGTCATATTTCTATTGCTTTTACATTATTTTCTTACTAACACATGTAAACATTTACCAAAATTACCCCACTCCACTTTGCTTTCACTTATAACTGCATCTGGAAGTCTAGGAACAAGGCCCAAGCAGGCTTTCCAAGGGTCATTTCCTTATTATTTAGCATAAGTATTTAGTTACTATAAATAGTTTACAATAATGTTTCTTTCTTTGCAAAAAGGTGGAATAGGAATAGCAAACTAGGTATTAAATCCTGCCTTTGTTTCTTATTTAAAGTCATGTGACTTTGGTTTTGATAACTTACTTCCACTGTCCTTTTATATGTATTTGTGATTTCACACTTATGCAATCGTTAGCATAATTTCTCCACACAGAGCTATCCGGGTGCTGCTTCTGGTTAAACACTCCCTTCCTCATATACGCTAACCATTAGTGTGTGTAAAATCTTTGGGGGGATGTATAAACAAGGGCAATCGTTTAGTGACGTTAGTAACCAATCAGCCATAAACAGTCACAGTATAGGGGAGTTAGATCAATGAAAGCTGACCATGATCACTAAGTTACTAGGGTTGTCTTTTTGAGACAAAAGAAGATTCAGAGTCAAGACTTGCAAATACAGTTGGAAATATTTGTTTTTGCCATTGTGGAAAAGGCGATGTCAGATATTTGCTGATAGACGAGGCTCAAACAACCATGCCCAGACTGCCCCTTCCCAAGTAAACAGTGAGGCACCTATTCTGGGAAAGAAGTGGACACTGCTTTATTAAATATTTAAAAAAAAACATTTCAACATTTAACATTCTGTAAGTGCCAGCCACTCATTCCTTGGGCATGTTGACCATTAGACCATTACCTAGGTAAAACTGCAAGTCATTGCCCCCTATGGCATAACCCCTGGCTAACAGAATTTCACAAATCTAATTGTGCAACCTTCTGGGCCAAAAGGAAAATCAATAGGATACAGGATATTGTCCCCCAAAACAAGCTCATCCCATTCTCTGACCTATTAAGTAAAGAAATATGTATACCAAGTCATCAATTTAGATAAACACAACTAAAAATAATATTTCTAGCACAATTTGGATCCACAACCGTAACTCTTGCAGAAAACAAACTGTTGCAAATACTGAAAAAAGAACAACCTGCTAAACTTATTTTCCTGATATACCAACACCTAGTAACCCATATTACCCCACCATAGAACAATGCACGAAGGAAATGGGAATGCAGTATCCCAGACGTAACAGATGAAGATTGGGAGGACACCACAACCACACATTACAACTTCCTTATATACCCCAGAGACAGATCAATCCAATACAAATGTGTAAACCAACTACTGTATATCTAACATCAAATAAACTATTTCAATCTAGAAAACTGTCTTCTGACATATGCACAAGAAGCCTCTCATCTACAGGCTCCTTCATCCATATGATTTGGGAATGCCCCCCTATACTTCACTTCTAGAGACATATTATGAATACAGTCTCATCCAGACTAGCTGTCCATGCAATTATAGGTTTAATTGATGACTTTTACACATAATGGCCACTTAAAAATATTAGTAAGGTCCCTACTCATTTTTACGCTAAAAAGTAGTGATCATGAATTCGATGAACTTCCTCCTACCGTCCCTACAAACTGGCTTAACCTCCTCAACTCCTTAATCCCAATTTTCAAGTTTACATATCAGGTCAGAGGTACAACAAACAAATTCCATAAAATATGAGATCCTTGGATTAACACTAATATAACCAAAACAGAAGAAGACTAAGACATACCTTCCCCTAACTACAAATAACCCCTCTAGAACCTACAACCTCACAAAGAAAGGGCACCCTTGGTTGGATTGGGGAGAAACACAACTGCTGCAACCCTCTTACCCCTCTTACTTTGCACAAGTAGATGCAGGAAGGGGCGGGAAGACAAAGTGGTATGGGTGAAGGACCCATTCATATAACTACTGGTTCCCTCCCAACAGACCTACTTATCTAGGAGCAAACACTAGCTATAATTGTGTAAGCAAGTTAAATGTAATAGAACTTTCTACTTTATATTGAAATGGAAAGTATTACTGAACTTTGTATAGGACAAATGAGTATGTTATCCGATATATTGTAACACGAATCAACATTGTAACTATTGCACTGTTTATTAATGGTTAAAATTGTTTATTGTTGTTATGTTTTAAAAATAAATAAATAAACAACATTTAAAAAAAAACCTGTAAATCATTGCCTTATCAAAAACTTTCCAAAACTCTGAGGATATCAGAAAAGAATCTGATTACTTGGGGAACCCCAACAATATTAAAACAAAGGGGGTGGGGTGTTTAGAGAACACAGCTAATTCATTGGCCACATCTAGACTAAACATCATTTGCTTGTGAGGGAAACCCCACCAATCCTATCCCATTAAAAACACAGCTACATCTGAGGGAGAAAATAGTCAAGGTGTGTCTTGCTGTGTTTCTGGGAGGAATGTTGCAACAACCTATTCACAATCCTAGGTGTTGCAGTAGAGCCAGTCATGGTTCAATTTACTCTTCACTGAAATGAGCTAGTCTAATCTGAATTTTATTTCTCACAGTTTCATTGATAAAGCATAAACATTCCAAAATTATGCATTTTTCATCATTTGGTAAACTATTTTGTATGTAAAATAGTTTCATAATATTTCTGGCTTTGATCAAAGGTGGGGTAGGTATGCTGTCAGGTGCTGCCGGAGGCAAACCAAATATTAAATCCTGAATTTCTCTCATATTTCCAGTAATGTCACTTTGATATTAAAAAGTTACATCATCTTTTTCCATTCTGAATGACCTGTTGTGATTTGAATATTATACATTTTTGCATACTATTATAAGTTCTTTTGATTTCAGTATTATACAGGGTGGGTCAAAGGCATTGGTAATGTTGGACACTTTACCACACAGATTTTCCCCCTTCACCTTCGCAACATGCCACACACAGGATGTTTCCAACCACTGTTTTTCATGTATTCAGGTGTCTCCATACCTTTGGCCCTTCCTATAAGATACCTCCAGAGCAATTGGTTTGAGGAGGGGGTAATTGACTACAGGGGGAGCCAATCGGAATAGAGTTGGGAGGAAATAGAGTAAGAATATACTGTATAAGGGGAAATTTATAGGACAGGGGATGGAAAAAGAGCAGGACATCCCATCCCCCCTCCCAAAAAATTGGAACGAGCTGATATAAAACTGGCAAAGGTAAAATGAAGGAGGTGGAGCAGCTTTGAGATTGGAATCCAGAATTTCAAGCAATGAAGAATGGAATCATCGCAGCTGTGGGTGGAGTGAGGAAAATGCCTGCGGGATAGTGACATCTCAGTGGGTGAGATGAGGGGTGCATACTGGGCACTACATGGGCATGGGCCCAAGCTGGGGTGTGTAGTTACCCTGCCAACACTTGCCCCATCTTGGAAGTCAAGGAATGGCAGTATGGGGGGGTAGCTGTGGTTTATATGTTATATATAAAAGCGTGGAGCAGGCATCAAATTTGTTATGGATCAAATTTAAAAGTTATTGGTTAATTAAAGCTGCATCCTTTTTATACCCGTCTCTCTCTTGGGTGTCTGCTGTATTAATTATAGATAAGTTGGATAAAAGGGGTATAGAGGAATTGTGGAGATTATGGTGCACACTACAGGAGTCAACGCTCTTACTCACTATCAGAACTTCCTTGTCAGGCTACTAAAGCCATAACCACAGTGCTTCCTGTTTATAATTTCCTGGTCAAATACCAATATCTTTCTATGTTGTTTTACAAATTATTACTCAGCCCAAAAAATATTAACAGTGGCAAGGACAATTTTATATATAATTGCTTTTACTCTAACTATTAACAATGTATGAAGAAATATTGACACATATAGTACTAACAATTCCTAAAAATATACATGCGTAGTTATCTCTATAGCATTTTTTTTTTTACTAATACAAGGAAAATTGATTTAAAAAATGTTATTGTAAGTAAATTTACTGATGACTGGTAACATACTAAAAAGTCTTTCTACAACTCATCCAGATTTCAAACTGAAATTGTCAGATCATCGATATTTAACTTTTTCTTATGTTTCTGTATTTTCACAAAGGTGGTATAGGAAAGCATCTAGGTGGTGGAGGCAAACCAGGTATTAGATCCTGACTTTGTTTCATATTTCAAGCTACTTATGGAAAAGTAGCATCCACTGTCCTTTTTTCTATGCTGGATGACCTGTACTTGTGATTTCATAATTTCACACAACCCGATCATTAGCATAAGTTCTCACCAGAGCTAAAGAAATGAGGATTCTGGCACCACCTAGATTTTTTTTTTTTGGTCAAATGCCAACTTCTCCCTGTTGTTTCACAAATTATTACTCCTTCAGAATTATTTTAAACCTCACTGCAGTGCAGCAACTGCTCATGTTGTTGTGTTGCATATAATGATTGTTATAGACAGTTTGCATATCTTATCTACAATAGCTAGTCATCGTCAAATGTACTAATTATATAAAATAAATCTACTAACTAGTAATAGATCGAATGAGTAAGTCAGTGGGGGACCCAGTAGGAATTTTGTTGTTCTCCACAAAAAATAAAATACAAAACTGTGACATTAAATTCTATTTTTGCTTTTGACTTTAAACATACGATTTGAAATGGTGAGTAAGGTGATATAAAGCCTAATAAAGAAGGACTATATTGGATAATGTGAAATATAACTTGGGGTACACACAAGGAGAATTCTAACTAAAAAGGAATTTCTTGAATTTGAATTTTTAGTGATACAGTGAACTGTTACAATCTGGAGAGGATCATGGGAGAAAAATGTCTTACATAGCCATGAAACTGAAAGATCAGAGTTCATCATAGAGAAAAGCTTCCTGGTAACCTTTAGCACTGTGTATGGAGCATATGAAGGCTTTCATAGCAGAACATCTCAAAGCTTATTTCAAGCTATGTTTAAATAACAAAGCTGTAGGATGTGGTGCTGGACCAGGAGGAATGGGAACATGGCTGAAGCCAGTCATTTCTAAGGATCATTGGTGGTTATTTTTACATCATTTACCAGAGAGTTTTTCATTATGTAAAATATTTTATTTATGCATCTTTGCACAAAGGTGGATAGAAGTGCAACCAGGTGCTGGAGGCTAACCAGGCATTAGATCCTGACTTTATCTCATATTTTAAGTCTTGTGGCTTTGAAAAATAACATTCTCTGTTTTTGTTTTGTTTTTGCTTTTTTTTTTATGATGAATGACCTGTACTTGGGATTTTAGTATTACACACTCCCATTCACCAGTATAAATTGCTCCCATGGATAATGAACCAAGAATTACTGTGCTACCTGCTGTTTCCCCTATGTTGTTTTAGCATGTATTTCTTTCTGTGATGGAACATCTTATGCGTGTGATAGGAAGGAGTTTACCGCCCTGTGCCAGACAGTGGAATTCAAACAAGGATACCCTTGACAGTTTTCTATAGAGTTGTACTTACTATATATATAGATATTAGCTTCCGAGAATTTCTATTCAATGATTAACATACAGTTTTAGCAATTCTTGTTTTAATTGGCGAATGTCATTTGTTTTCTGTTACTAACTTGAATTTTTTTCCCTTAATATCACATAAAAAATTTACCAAAACTTTACTGTGGGTAAATATACGGATAGCTGATAACACAGAAATTACAAAATTCCAATATATTATTAGCATAGACGAGGCAGTCTACATAAATACCTTTTATCTATTGACACGCTAATTCATGGTAAATGAGAGCTCCACACAGCATTATCATCTACCGGTAGAAATTTGCAGTGTACATTCAAGCACCAACTGAAACCACTACAAACTGTGTATGTCAGAATAAATAATGTATTTTATATAAACTATGTTTCTTGGGTTTTACTGGGATCTGAACAAAGAATAAAAAATGCACGTGTGTTCCACAAACACAGAGAGACTCACGTCTCACTGATTTTATATTTTATCAGATAAGAGCCTTTCTGCACATGAATTAACTTTGGCACCGATGGAAGTCTCACTGCATATAGGGACACCCACAAACCAAACTGTAAAAACAGCTCCCCAAAACTAACTTTAAGCCTGATGCACTCTTAAGACTGTTACTGGACCATCCTTGGTCCTACTAGCTGCATCCAACAGTTGGATCCTACTGCATGTGAAAATAATCAAAATCTGCTAAGTTAATGAAAAATCAGGCCACTGGATACAAGTTGTATCATAGGGTTAATTCATTCCGACTGTGCAAGTTTGATCTTGTAGTGAGTATGAATCCCTATCACACCTCCTAATGTGTTTATTATGAATGTTATATCTTTATAGGTGGTGTCCCTGGAGCATATCCTGGTGCCGGAATTCCTGGTCAGTGTTTTACCTTAATAATAACATATCTACAAAACATACTTTAACTTCCGCTAAAAAAATATAAAGATATAAAAGGATTTCAGAGTCACAGATGATTTTTGTCTTGTGCTTTTACATAGTTATAAAACTCCTTGACAGTTTTTCATATCCTTCTAAATTACAGAAATGGGTACATATATCTATATATATTATAATACAATTATATTATTATAATAGTTGATCTTAGACCTAAATCATCATGAAAGTCCACAAATTACTTATTGCACTAGTTCGCTATTTCTTGGACGGATTGTGCCCATATTTGAAATTTAAAAAATAAGTTATAAGATAAAATGACTTAAAAAAATTGTGCATATTTGAATACCAGCAATTACTGTATGTGCCACCCAAAAAGGTTCTTTCTCACTTTACACAATGCAAATAAAACAAGACAGTTAGTGCACTATGTAAGTCATTAAGCTTCAAACATATAAACATTTCAGATGATCAGTTTTCAGTGTTTTAATTGCACTACAGAGTTTGTTCATTGCTCCTGTGTGTGTTTTCAGGTGTTGGAGGAGCTGGGATTATTCCAGGAGTAACTGCAGGTAAATAGTTCCCTTCTGCTTCTAATGCTTTTGTATTTTTGATCCTGGGTTGGTACATATTTGTTGGCCTGTCACAATGGAGTGCCTATTATAACAAATTACTATGTTGATAAACTCAGGAGCAGTAGTGCCAAAGCCAGGTGCCCAGCCAGGAGCAGCGGGGAAACCGGGGAAAGTGCCAGGTAACAGACATGGCGTGATACTGTCTGTACATCTGTGTGTGCTGTGCCAGTGTTTAGAGCCGCACAGCTAAGTGTCTATGTAACTACAGCATTGCCATTGTGTGTGCTACCAGTTTGCTTAAATACAATGCTATGTAGCTATTCAACGTGTATTTATTGCATGGACTTCATCTCCTCTGTCTGTACAATGCATGGCACTTGGTATGTCTTCCTGCATTCATGGCAAGTATTTGAGATTGAATCACTGTCTTGGATGTGAAATTTGGGCCGAGGCACCATTTTTGGTTCGATCATGTTTTTTTTCCTACTTGTCATATTTTTACTGGTTTTGTAAATCATCTATGTCCTGTCCTTGTTGAATGTACAAAACACCAGGGATGCCAAATCTATTCTTGAAACAGGCAAGCCAGGACAATCCAGGTGAAATTTATGATCCCTTATTGATTTCTCTGGGTTTACTGTATCAATATTCTAAGGAGACATATAAATATCAAAGAGACAGGCAGAAAAATGATTTGAGTCCCATTGGACAGGGTATGAAACCATTATCTTGTGTGCACCTGGAATAATCACTTAATAACCACCAAGGACAGGCTGCTTATTAAGTAAAGGAAGGCTCATTGGAATGCTTAGAACCACCCTCTTATGATCTGATGATTCCATGTGCTGGTGAATTGAGGTGTCTTGGAGGGAAAAGAGGGTGCAAGACAGGTGTCCTTAATGTTTTGTACACTCAGTGTTTGTATAATTGCATTGTGAAATAACTGATGATTTTGTACTGTAGTATAGATTTTTCCAGTCTGAAGCACTTATTTGGATACCATTGACAAAATATATCAATGCATAATATATATAACTTCAGCATTTCCTAACATAATGTGAAATGGGAGTTTAATTTCTTACATTTATCATATATTCATTGCAGGTGCTGGGATTCCAGGGGTCTATCCCGGAGGTCTAGTGCCAGGAACAGGTAAAATTAGCAGAAACCAGTATTTTGAAGCCATCATGAGAGACATTGAGCATTCCTATGTTTGGCTATGACTAAATCACCTTAGCCTCATGCTTTTCATTGGAGCTCTGTATCTGCATGTTGGGGTAGGTAGTTACTGGACAGATGTGGTGCATAAATAACAATATGCAAAAATATCTTGCTTCATGGGTTGATACCCATTTAATAGAGTAGAACCCAGAATAAAAATACAATGTTTCAGGAACCTACATTCCTTCTTTAATGCACTTTGAGTTTCTATTTATGTTGTATTGTTTTAATATCTGAGTATCTAACAACTGGCACAGCTGCTCATGAAGTAAACTAACTTCTCTATTTTTGCATATTAAAGAAAAGTCATGGCTCATTCAAAGGTCATTTTCAATTACGATGTCTAAAGCTGCTGCCCTCTTATTAATTTTTTATAAACAGAATTGGAATTATTGTAAGGTCCATGACATACTGTCCAAAATTCTACAAAACTCAAACAGAGACCCTGCCTATTCTAGTCTCCTTGAATGGAGTGTAAGCTGCTCATTATACCTCACAATACTGTGAAACTCCACATACATTTATATCATAAGCTAATTGTCTAACCCAAAATCAATTGTGAGGCACCCCTAGACTTTATCTGGATATCACACAGAAATACATTTTATGAGCTGGGCTTATGGGAGATTCTCTAATGAGATGATGGTGGTCTGAACTATTAAAAATAGAGATGAAAGTAGAAGGATGAATCTCTCACCAACATGACTAGAGTGTCCTAGTCTCTAATAGGAAACAAAAGGACTCAAGTAGTCAGATAGGACTGATACTACAAGGGCAAGACACTTTCACAAAAAATTCAGAGAGCACAATAAAGGAATTGAATGGATTTCTATTGATTACTATGGTTTACTAACCCACTATTCTGTGCTGCAGGAGGGCGATTCCCTGGGGTTGGCGTCCTTCCTGGAGTAGCTACTGGAAGTGGAGTGAAGCAAAAAGCTCCAGGTCAGGCCCAGTTATTTAAAATAACTTAATTTTTCCATTTGTTAAGTTCATTTATTACAAAGAAAACCATCATGGACCCAGAATGAGCTGCCTGCAGAAGAAATCACCGTCATTATTCAGTCCAGTTCATCGCAGGCAGTCCAAAGATCCAATACAATAAATGGTAGTTCAAAAAATCAAATACAGTGAATGACAAGCCAGAAATCTGGAACAGTTGACAATCTGGCACTTGGAAAGCGCTTCATTGTAAAAGTCATTGCAGCTGCAAGATGACTGTTACAGTTTTCTTTCTTGCTGTCCCACTTTTCATTTGTTATCAGCAAATCTCTTCCACAGATTGTAATATAAGTGCCGGGGTGAATATCTGCAATAAACAGATGTTTCAAATTAAATCAGTTTTGAATGAAGCTTCAAAGGGTTGACTTTTTTGAGTTGATTATTATCAAAATAGAGAAAAAAAAAAAGTTGTTTTTGCCTGTTAAAAAAGTGGGTTGCTTTACTTTCAATTTTCAGGAAAATCATTACATTTTTTGGCAGCAAGTCTTTCCTATCTTTATAATCAATATATAAACTACTGCATTTTATGTAACAGAGATTAGGATTTACTTATCCCCTCATGAGCCTTTTGAGAATGGATTAGCACAGTGTTTGATACAAGAGATATATGATATGACATAACAAGTAAAACAACAATCCTTGTAAGTATTTGATTTAGTGAAGACTGTGGGGGTAATTCAGCAATGTGCGAAGTGAGCTCCAGATCCTTCGCATCACTTCGCACATGCTGTTATGCGCTCGCTGATGTCCTGCACGCTGACATCAGCGAACACTTTAAAGGGATTCCAGTCTCGGTGAGGTGACTCAAGTGGTCTCGTGGAGACTGGAATCCCTTTAAAGCGATCACTTTAAATCCATAAGGGTGACTATGTAGTCAACATATGTGCTTGACTTGGTAATACCTATTTAGTAGATCCCAGTATCTTTGTCATTCTGGGACAAGTGACACCTGGGGATTTTCCTTTTTACCATAGTAGTTGATAATTTGTTTTGTTTTTTTAATTAATACATTATTTGTCTATTTATCTTTTCATTTATGTTTTAAGCCTACAATTTTTTTTTTTTTTTTTGCAATGCTGCCGTCTCTTTCTGGCAGATTTTTTTTTAAAGGCCTCTTTGCTCTTTAGATATTGCGGATGACTGATCTTCCTCAGTCAGTGTAGTGATATAAATTACAGGACGTTCCACATTACTACCAAATAACCCTGATAGTTTTTCCAGTTTCTAATGAGATGCAATTTTATTTTTTCCCTTAGGTGGAGTTGGAGCATTTGCTGGAATTCCAGGTCAGTAAATTACTCCTATATTTTGTGAGAAGTAGATTCAAAAGAAATTTTATTATACGTGTAATTTAAAGTTTAAAGTTGACTATGCACAGATATGAAAAATCATTGCTTGTTAGAATCCCAGCTGAAAGCTGTGTCAATTGTCACCTTGGTTCTCTAGATAAAGGCACCCACTATTAATTATTATCAAATAAATTAGTACAAAGCATTTTTGCCAAACCAGGTCACAGAGCAGTTGTGCAAATGTGCAAATGTATACGTGCACATGTGAAAAAAAAATGGAAAAGTTTTATGAACATAATAAAATACACTCATCATGTACATAGATACAATGCATGGTTTAGGGATAGTTAAGACACCATGCTGCCTATTCAGCTCTTAGTTTATTATTTAGCTAAATAATGATCTTGCAGTTTATAGCGCTGCTTGTTAAGAAATGGGTATAGAGTGTAGCTGTGATATATTATTATATCAGAAAAACATATTGCGTACTCAGGATTCCATGTCATGACATGACATGTCCCTAAAGGATATGTAAAGCAGGAAGGGTTGTGAAAAATACAGTAGGGTAAAATAAAAGATATTCAGATGTGAAGTAACAGATGATTGTAGGTACACAAAGGAAATATTTCATGGTGAGACTTCAGCACTCCCATCTAACACCAGTATACAAGTTTTAGAGTGAGTGTTAAGTGAGTATACAAGTTTAGTTGTCTTAATCCCAGTTGTGAAAATGGGTAAAACATCCTCAAGCCTATGGCAGTTGCAGCATGGAATTAGTGACACTGGGAAATAGTTAAACCAAGAGGATAACCCTGATGACTCCCATGACTCCTTATAGGACACTCAGAAAGTGAGTGAAAAATATTCTAATGTTCTATTATTCTACATTTGTAAGCATTTCCAATATTTAAATGCATACAGTGATAAAATTAAGAGCAGAAGTAAAGTAGTAATTTAGAAAAAAAAAGTGGCTTACTGTAATTTTTGAAATAGCTATAATCAATTTGTGTGTGCTTGCACAGAGTAATATATTTCCAGGTGCTCATGGGACTATCCCTACTTCCTTCCTGGCAAAAACATAGCATTCCTGTAACTCCTTTTGGCTGAGATTCCAGAGAAACTTAGAACCAGAACAGTTGTCTAATAAGAATCAGGCAAAATAATAAAAAAAAATTACTAGGTTCACGTTTCTGACTTATTACATTCGCAGAGAGACCTAAATAGATTTCACTATGAAAGCAGAAAAAGCAATGTTAGATGCCATATGGACAAGCTGACTGTTTCTACATCTCCTGGGGAATGTCAGTCTCCTTTATCTTAAACTACCACTCCTCTCTTTGGATACTATCCTATGGTATATGGTACTACTTAGTGCCATGTGCCTTACATGTCATAACATTTGATAACAATAAAAACAGCGAGGGATATTTTAGGTGGTATTTGGGATGAATAATCATGGTATGATGGTATCTTCTCCAGAAAACACAAAGGAGTTGCATCAACCCTATGTTAAAATAACCCAGACTTACATATTAAATTTGACACCGCTTAAAAAACTAGAAATATCCATTGTTTAATTCCAGAATTAAGAAGAAGTGGAAGAAATATTCCTTGTTTAATTTCTGTTTTCCTATATGTGAACGACACACCATTTAACTTAAGCCAAACTAAATAATGACCCAGGAACAGAAATGAACTTTAACAGGACACTGAGATATTGTATGAGACTTTATACATGTGCCTAGTATTCTAGGATAAAACAAAGTTATTTTAACTAAAAAAAAAAAATAAATCAGTCAGGGCCCCTTGAAAATGATCCATGTAGGCTAATACATTTGATTGTTGGTTTTATCTTGGCATTCTTTTACATTCTTTATGGGCTTTACTAATGAAGATTAATTCGTTTCAAGTTCCTGTTGTATTTTTCCTTTCTCCACCCTAGGCTTCTAAGTGAGCCAATAAAGATAAACTAAGGAGTAGAGGATAGGATCTAAGCTTCTGCTTAATACACAAAGATATCAGAGCCTTAGACAAATGACTAGCAAACTCATTCTCTTTAGTTTCAGCTACCTTTAAAGGGACAGAGCAACAAAAAGAAAAATGTCCGATAAACATGGAAGCATACGCTTGATCTACACTTCCAGTAATTCTGTATGATTTGTGGAAAGTCTACTTCATTTTAAGACAATTCTGTTCTCATTTTGTTGGGATTTATAGATGCAGTCATTTGTATAAAGTTTCATTGAAAATGATGCCAATAAGATTCAATGGGCAGTTCACTATTTATATGGCCGATTAAAGTGGCTCAGCAGATTTACGAAGCAAATTCTACAAACGAAAATGTAGGTGCTAATTCTAATGACCCCTTGCTTGATTTTATTAAATGAACAATTTTTCATTCGTCTGCCTCTAAACATAAAAGTTGGGAGTCGTCAAATTCACTGACCCAGAACCATGTCCCCCAAACGGTGAAATCTCATGTGGTGACAGACACTGTAGATCATGTATTACATTCTCCATTTTTCAAAATATTAAAAGGCTACAGGTTAATATGCAGCAGTATTCATCAACTCAGCAGAGTAGCTTTGTATTACAGCAATTATGGTTACCACCAACTTGTACATTGACAGTGTAAAATGGCTGTAACTGCTTCTCTACCCTCCATTAACCAGAATAGCTGCACCAATAATATCTTTCTGAGCAGTGAGGGGAGTAAAACTGTACCTATGGCAACAAGAAAACTAGGCTGTAGTGCAATGTATAGTGTAGCTGATGGCTGCAAATCAGTGTTATCTTGGCAATAAATATAGATAGCAACAAGCAATACAACTGAGTTATTGGAAACTAAACAAAATTACCAGGCTACTGAGCAAATACCTGGCTGGACAAATGACCAATGAGCAAAGAAGCCATTGTGCAAAAATGAGCAATCTACTTGATGGGATAACGGACCTCAGCAAGTAACTGATGGGCGGTTGGCCACTGTTCAGTACAGTTTGGGCACTAGGCAATGTTCATTATATTGTTTAAACTAATGTTCAATATATATTGGCACTGGCGTACTGTTATATTAAAGGATATGGAGACAGCTTTAGTAAAGTAAAAAAAAGATTGGAAAATTGACTGTGACAGAAAACTTTTATATAAAATTGTGGTTTTTTTCAAATACAAAACTCCAGCTGATGAGTAAGACATTTTGTTGACTCATAGTAAGGTTTTACATTACACTCTATGTATCCATTTGAAAGAATACAAGTTCAAATGCCTTTGAATATATTTGGTATTGTTTTTCAGGCCTTGGTGGATTTGGTGGTCAACAGCCTGGTGTTCCTCTGGGATATCCTATAAAATCTCCCAAAACTGCAGGTACATAATGTTTAAAGGGGAAATAGGTTGACTACAGAACACTAAGGGAGTCTACAGCACTGGCAACTATTAAAAATGACCTGTAATTGAAATGCTTCTCTCTATGAGAGAAAGCGGGCTGACATGCATTGGGCAATAAATCACATCTCAGATGTTATTAAGTGAGGCAGAAATATGTTTGAGACATAAGTTGCATTCCAAGAGTAAAAAGGTGTAAGGGAAGCCAAAATCTGAGCTAAAAATATTGGCTGTACTAGATGATTATATACAATAAATAGACAGAAAGACAGATGAGGGCTTCATACCTAAAGACCTATTGGGCCTCCAAGATGTGCTAGGTTCATAAAAGTAGTTTCATAATAAGAGGTTTACTGTATTTTTCAGCTTACTATACTTGATGATAGTGACTCTCTGACCTGTAATTTACTAATTAAATTTTTGCTTATGACAAATCATTGCCCATTTAACATTTTGTTACACATAATTGCATTGACTTTTCCTGGAATGTCTGAAACACAGCCCCTAAATATCACACCTTAGTTTGTGAGATGTAAGGGTATAGGTCAACTACAGGTAATTTTTGATATCATGGTCTTGTGCAAGGGATATTTGTGCTTAAATGTTTTATACCACTTTGGCATTTGCTGCACATTATGCAGTTTAGTAGCAACTTATTTAGGTATTAGCTGAAGGCCACCAACTGAATTATTACCCATTGAAAGGTCCAGCTTCATGCATATGTCTTTCTTAACCTTTATAATCCAGCAGTCCAGCATGTATATTTTATTTAAACAAGTACTGTAAATGCCATTTTACTCCTTTCTGTTACTCTGTTGTCAGACTGAAGGAGCAGTAACCAGAAAAAGTGAAACTCCCATTTGGATTAGCATGGCAGTGATAGTTTGTTTTTCTTTCATTGGGGTTTTACTTGTTAAGTAAAACAGATCTAAGTTCTATTGCTTCCTATGGAACTTTAGGTAATATATTTTTATGAAGTGACACAGAAAGCCCAATTTGGTAACAACCAACAAAGAGAGAGAGAGACATGTGCAAGTATTCTATTGGAATAACTGCCAGGCCAGTCCAAATACTAATTTTGTTTTTATCATATTTATAATTCAGGTTAAGGCCACACTGGTATTACTTATATATATGTTCATTTAAAAGTAATAGTGCTCTCAGTGTGTATATCCCTTCTAGGATACTACAAAGGGAAAAATAATATAAGCTACATTGAGCAATACTCATTTTAATTAGTCTCAAAAAATGACAGATCGGATTTTATATTCTGCAGGTGGATTTGGACTTCCTTACACAGCAGGAAAGCCTGGTAAGTATTTGCCAATGAAGAACATGTCCTCCTTAGATGTTTTCAAGATGTCCAATCACAGAAGTTCTCAACTGTCAGTAGCAGAGAAAGAAATTTGTCCCATCTAACTTTTTTACTCAAATAAATATTACATCGGTTTAGAACAGACTAAACTCATTTCCTTATAAGTATAAACAAGAAATCATATCACAGCAAATCACATTAGCAATCTGAACTATGTACTGAATGCAGAATGAAAATCTTGACTATTGTAACATAGTTGGTTTTTAAAAAGTCCTCGGTCCATCAGTTTTAACCTTTCCCTTTAATAATTCCTACACAGTGTTTCTAGTATGTCCAGAGTAGGGTCAAGTAACTAAATTATTTTCCAGTTTGCCTCAAAAGGAGAAAATCCCTCCTAACTACAATCTATACCACATAAACAAACATTAAGGTTTGTACCCTATTGCTACATGATTTTCCAATATGGGTCAGCTCAGTTACAAAGGATTCTATCTATATTTCAGGTTATGGCCCTGGTGGTGTAGGTGGTATTGCTGGCACTGGTGGAGTTGGTGCTGGTGGAAAGGCTGGAAAAGCTGGATACCCTACAGGAACTGGTAAGTAAAAATGTGTAAGATGGGTGTTTTAGAGTATTTCCATTATTAGACAAGCTAGTGCCAGGCTGCAAACAGTGGTGCACCGGAAGAGAGGCTATTGCCAGAGGAAGAAAGGGGGCAGTCAGCTTAACAAACCAAGGGGAGCTTATTCTACCTTCCTTCATGACTGAAAGCAAAAAACCTTGATTATAAATAGATAAATATGTTACTAGGAAGTTAAACTTTGTTAATCCCAAGGGGTCAATGTCTGAATTAAACATTCCTGTGATTCATATTGGTAGCTCTGGAATTACTAGGGATACTGTGCAATGTATCTACTTGCTGACCAATAGAAATGGGTAATGTGAAATGTAATTGGGAATTTTTTTAGTTTAAATGGGGGGAATGTGGGAAATTTCTTTCCACCCTATATTTGTTGGCAACGCTGAGCTTATCAAAGGTACCTTCTGGTACATATACAGTACATCTACCTTTCATTTGACCCATAAACTGCTTAAATGTATTTAGTCTTCAACAGTTTTCTGAACAAATGTCTGAAAATATAGACAAGATGGCTCTTGTCCACCTAGAAGACCTTCCTAAACTTATTTCAGAGATTGTTACACTTTCTGTGTACATTTCCATAGGCTCTGGCTTCTTACATGCACCTAATAAAAATTAAGAGCTCTACAAGGCAGCATGCCTGTTATACAGCACAATACTTGTTGTGCAGCTTCCAGTCTAATCATAAGAACATTGTTAATTGCTTTAATCAAAACATCAAAAGAACATACAAAGTGGGAATTGACAATAAAGCTCATTATTTTGGAGGCAACGATCCATAATGGCATGCCTGGCAAAATGTAATGTTCATTGTAGCTGTGACTGCATTTTGCATTGCCCTGTTCTTTGAAAAATCTCCACATTTCGGGAGTGGGAAATCCTTTCCATCTAGCATTGAAGAACTGTTGCTACAGTAATATTTCAGCTTCCTCAGCTCACATCATGTTGTTTTCCAAGAACCAATGGGAGTTTTGTTTCTTGTTAATGAAGAGAAAATCGTTCCTATGACACCATCGTAGTTAATGCAAAGTGAAACATGTTTGCTGAGTTTTTACGGGATCTCCCCACTAATAGAAGCTCTTTGTTCTGTGCTCAGGTGTTGGTGGACAGGCAGCAGCACAGCAAGCAGCAGCTAAAGCAGCTAAATATGGTAAGTCCTCCCTGTTGCTGTAATGACAGTATAGTCCAGTTTCTACCTTTCCATAGGGCACCCTGAAAACAAAGGCCTTCGCTGTATAAACATCTCGTGCATAAACCCTTGCTTATGCTAGATACCAAAAAATGACTGAATAGGTAAATTAGATTGTAAGCTCCAAGGGGCAGGAACTGAAATGAATGGTGATTCTCTGTAAAGCACTGCATAATATATCAGCACTATATAATTCAATAAATACATACTGTACATACATACAATATAAAGCAATGCATTTGTCTTTTAAGGAGCAGGAGGAATTCCCGGAGCTGTACCTGGCAGTGGACTAGTTCCTGGAGTTGTTCCAGGTGCTGTACCTGGTGTGATACCTGGAGCAGTTCCAGGAGCAGGTAGAGCAGCTATTCAAACTTTGGAGCTATAATTTGCCTAGCAATGTCTTTTTTTGCCATGTTGAATGTTTTTCTTATTTCAGGTATTCCTCAAACAGGAGCTCAGGCTGGTGGCAAGGCCGCTAAGTATGGTAAGTTATCGCTGACCATAAAACTGCTTCATTGGTGTACGGCAATTACACCCATAGACCCTACAGCTCCTGGGAAAATCAGTGACTGAGGCATAATTAGGTTGTTATTTAGATGATACATTTTCAAGGCCAGGGCCAAAGAGTCAGTTATTATGGCACCATTCTCCTCTACAATAGAGAAATTGGCTGATTTTTTTTTTATTTTCTCAGTCTGTAAATTTACATCAACAATCAGGTGACAGAAGCAGATTGGTCCGGCAAGAGGAACATCAGCGACACTTAGTGGTTTTGCTCTCCTTTTATTTTAATTATTATTGTAGAGATATATGGATGGGAAAAAGTAGGGATGGATAAAGGGATTCATACAGCAATATGTGTCCATTTTCATTGGTTGATAATAAGTAATACAATCTAGCCATAGCTACCATCACTGTAGGACTGGACCACTGCTATGCAGGGAAATCTCCCAGTGTACTCTTCCATCCTTTCAGAGTGAATCAAGATGACATACTCCTGGGGGTAGCAAAAAGCATACAGGGGATTGGGGAATAAAAAGTGGTAGGATGAAAGAAAATCCTAGAAACTGAAGATGTTTAATCTCTTGTTTCTTATAATAGCTACCAAAATGGATAGTATAAACCCTATTGGGAAAACAATCTCTAGGTCTATATTTTATACTATGATATAATTTTAGGTACTCTGAATACTGAAGGTTAAGGGATGGGCTAATTGTAACAAAGTCTTTTTTGCACATGCAGGACCTGGTGTAGGTGGTATACCAGGGACTGGTGCAGTGCCTGGTATTGGAGGCATACCTGGAGTTGGTGTCCCTGGGCCAAGTGAGTAATAAAAAACATATTTTGAGATTATTGTAAGCCATTCATAATATATGAGACAAGCCTGACGGAACGTTTTCCTACAAACTAACTTATTTACCAATGCCAATGTTATCTCCCCCAGATATCAATATACCTGGCTGTATTACTATTTTTGTGCCCTATAGATGAGAATATTTAAATACTAAATGATATTATCAGATCATCCCCCTTTAAAAAACAAGCCCATCAAAAGTTTGGACACATTTGACTGTCAAATGGCTCTCAAAGTACTACTACGTATGTTTACTACCATTTACTTGGACTGAATGCATGGTGACCATCTATAACATGTAGTAATGTTGGTGCATTTTTTATTGCTTGGTCCAACTCTTTGATCCCTATTCATCAATATGGTGTTTTAAAGAATTCTATTCATTTCAATGGCTTACAGCTCCTCACTCATGCTTGCCATGTAATATATCAGCAGACTCAAGGGTTTATCCTCTAAAGTATAAATTGCTGCGTAAAGCTGTGAAATCACCAGCTAAAGACAGTCAAAATAGGCTGCTACTGTCGCAGTCACGTCTTTATAAAGAGAATATTGTCACAGTCGCTACTTTACTATGGAGATATTGTCGCAGCTGCATCTTTAAAAATTGTCACATTTGCAACTTTACAATGGGAGAATTGTAGCAGTTGCAGATTTGCTATGAGAATCTGCTGTTTGAGAATTTGACAGTCGAATTTGGACTTTAGAGAAGAACCCCCTAAAATAACTTGGAGAAATGTGCCTACTCTCCTATTCTCCATTGTATTCACACCTCTGCGCCTAACGTCAAGTTGTGGTGAGGATGCACCATCTGGTGCTTAGGTACTCATCAAGCTTAGTTTGTCAAATCTATGAGAACAAATTTAGCGAAAAGTATATTTCTGCCAAATTCAAATGTCTGTGAAGTAATTTGCACTTTGATGAATCACTGGCATTAAATGGCACAGAATATAACTGGCATTAAATGGCACAGAATTTAACTGGCATTACGTAAATGGTACAGAATTTAACTAGAGTAGTATTTACCTGAATAAAGGTGTTCACTCAGAGAATATGTTTTTGGATTAAGAATGTTTGAAGATGTACTGCTAATTATTTATAGATAATTTATATATCCTACATTAAATGCTAAGGCCTTTTTCACACTGAAGACTTTGGTATCGTCCTCTAATTATTCACACATCACAGAAACACATCGCAGTGATTTGTATGGTAGTTGTCACAGCATATTCACACTATGTGATCTCTGCAGCTTTGTTGCTTATAGACTAATCTCATCCCTTTTCAAATCATTTATAATTCAGATAAAATGTAACTTCATTTCCTGTGTTTCTCCTAAAAAATGAAATCCGACTCACATGAAAAACCATGTCACACTAACGCAGTGATTAACGTCACGTCCATTTTTCATGCCTGTATTGTGTAAACTCAGTGAGAACTAAGTGTGCAAAAGGCTTACATCTTGATTATTTTGCAAAGTTAATAAGTTATTCAATCAAAATAAACAGAATAATAGGTGCAATATATAAATGTATTGGAAATCTGTTAACTAATATGTCATCTACGATTCATCATTTTACTTAAACTGCACAAAGTACACAAAGTCAAAAAAAAAAGAAAAAGCTTGTTCCACCTCTAGCCCCTTTGGCAAAGTGCTGGTATAAACTGTTATTCTGTGTTTCTTCTTGCAGCTGCTAAACCCTCAAAGGCCGGAGGTGAGCTGTGATTTCAAGAGAACATAGTTGTCATCTATGAATTCATAACTGACAAAGAATAAACTGCTTAAAGTAATCTTATAATACATAGATGACAATAAATATTTGTGCAAACTTCCACACAAAAAAACCTTAAAGGATCAGTTGTGTCATCACAACATGTTGATTATAGATTTCTTTTAATCTTTATGTAGCTAGCCGCAAGTAACTGACAAAAACAGCTGCATACAAAGCAGCATTCTAGACAAGGTCAAAAGTTTTTGTTAAATTCTAAACGTATATATATGCTTAGTTTATTCATTAAAATAACTCTATGTATTATAAGGAATGGCATACATCATATTGTACTGTACATTGAAAGACTGAAAGTATAAGCACATGTACAATTGCACTGTTAACAATCTGTTCTAAAAGACAAGTCATGCCATCATTTAGAGCCTCATTGACTAAAGTGTGAATTCACCTGTTGAATTCACTTTGTTATTATTCAAGTTGCATCGCCAAAATAGTCACAAATTCACTGTTGGATGTGTAGTGTGGCATAGTCAGTCGGATAGAAGTAGGATGAGAAGTCATGTGGAGTAAGGCAAATTTGACAAGTGAAGGGCAGTGACATTAGTTTCAACATATGTCATGAACTGTATTCTGTGAATATTCTATCTCTATGTCACCTTGTCCCTAGATCATATTGTCACTTTTGAATGAATCTTCACTTTACATAACACTGGAGCCCTGCCATCAACCCAGCAGTTCAACAGTCTGAAATGATGAAGCCAAACAAGTGAATTCAAAGCAGTTCACCTGGTCGCATTCGCTCCTTTGCCCCACTCCGCATCTTAGTCAATAGTAGAAGCACCTGTGCATGCAAAATGATACAAAGAGCTCCGTAAGTTTGTAACTCTCCTAGTTGCCCAAACTGGTTGTGTATTCACCACTTCACAGACTTTGCTCAATAAGCAAAGATGGAGAAGGGGAGAATTGATGCAAATTCACAGTTCTCCACAACTGTTTGCACTTTAGTCACTGAGGCTCTAAGTGTCATGTAACAGGTTATTGACCTCACAGAGATGTGTGTGTCCTTCGGGGAACTACATGTATAAAACTGATACCAAAAAACAAGCCCACACAAAATTAGACCATTTTTGCTGCATAATTTTTTGCTACCTTTGTCAGAATTTTGCTTAGTGGAGTAATTTAGCATATGAAATAGTCCTAACAATTTATTCTTAAAGAAGCATGATTCCCACTTTAAAGCTTGTTCAATGTTTGTTTAACAATACAGACATATCTACTATTCTTTGAAATGTTTATAAAAAGGAAAACATCAATGAAATCCTAGTTCTTGATTGTTCTTTCTGCCAATAGAAACATTCTCTGCAATGTAAATGGAACATTGTACAATCTTATCACCATACCTCAGGATTTTAAGGGCAAATATGGTCAAGAGATCCATCGCCCCTTCAGATAGTTGGGACAGGGTTAAGGGATGCAATTAGTGTCACAGTGGGCAGGCATGTAGATGGGGTAAATCTGGTGGGGATGGAGCAGAGCCATGTTGAACATCCCCAGCCATGAGAACTCAAGGGTTTTGTATTGTATGTAATATAATTTGCATTAAATATCTAATATCATCTATATGTATGTTAGGCAATTCATTATCCGTTATATAAAACTATCTTTGTCAAATATTCTTTGTGATTTGTAATTGTAGCTGGCGTGGGAGGACTAGGTACCCTAATACTAAAATATTCCATTTATTTTTTTGAAATATGGTACACATATAGTATGCTGTACTTTTCCATCCAGTACCTTATGTTTCACTTTTTAGTATCCTAAGGGTCTGAGAGGATGTTTCAGTTGCCAGTAATGGTCTCTGGAGAGTGCTAGAAATTTTAAATATACAAATTGTTCTAATT